>MU396757.1:138275-200442 GCA_022578855.1 Nemania serpens
GAGAGGCAGCAACGCGGCCCCCCCGCGACAGCGCCGCCCACCCCGCCCGCGCGGCGGGCGGCCACAGATATTTTTCAATAGGACATAGGCGTCATTTAATAAAATATAGACTTTTATCTAAGCTAACATTTTTAACTCCTGAAAAGGTGGAAGGTAATTAACATTAAAGATCATAGACGACGTATTCTAAATAGGGGTATGAAGTAGCTGACCAAATACACATACATATTACAATTAAAACAGTTTATCGGAACCGCTTAACACCTCCGTCATCACTCTTCCGGTGGCGGCCATACGGTGAGATCGCGCGTAACCATAATGCGATTCATCGGGATCTCCCGCGCCTTTTGTGATAAGTCGCTAACGCCACCGCTCGCCGACCACAACTGGTCGGTGTCGGACAGCTCCTGGTCAGAACTTGCCAGCCTGTGGCGTATGCGGGATGAGTGTCTGACGTAGACATAACTGGGATCGTTGGAGCTCGTGTGAGCCTTCGATATGATACGGCGACCGACGAAACAGCGGAAGAGCGGATATATGACGGGCATGCAAGCACAGCAGACCCCTACGTTGACCTCGACTGTCGAGAGAATGGCGACGGTGACAAAGTTCCACGTTGCATCTATCGGGTTGATGTTTGCATTGAATACGACGCGTAGAATACTGATGACGGTGGTACTGTAGAGCGGAATTAGCGGCCTTTTCCCCTATCTCGGTGTAATGATCGACTCACATGGCCGCAACTAAAAACAGAGCGATCAGGCCAAGCTTGCGCAGAGTAGACAGCTTCAGGCTCCATAATAACGGCAGGGGCAGGGCAATGATCACGGCGTCGGCGAGGATATTCGGCACATTCGATCCGATGACGAAAGCGGCGAGGTCGAAGCATTTCAAGTCGGGAATCGTCTTGTCCCATGCTGCATGAACCGGCGAGCACTGGAAGATAGTTGTGAGAAGGACAGCGATACCCCAGGCTACAACGAAGCCCATCATGGCGTAGCACGCCTTCTTCAGGTGCCCATCCACGTTGAATAGCCGTAGGTACAGAGTCAAGATGGAAAGTTTTATAAGTGTCACATCGGTCGCATAGTAGAGCTCGCTCAAGTACGTGTACTAGAACAGCATGGGTTACACATGTGTAAGTCTTTCCGTTGCCAGTAGATAGGGGCACTTACCAGCAAATAGGGTTCGATGCTCTCTTTCGGCACCACTTCTATGTGTTTGCCCAGCCCATAGCGTATTGCTTCGATAAGAAATACGAGTTGAACAACACATAGAGCCTCGAAAAAATTAAGATTCAGACTCGAGTTAGGTGCATATTGGAGGGCCGACTTACAACGGCTACGATAATTAGCCAATCGTCAATCAATATTTTCTGGTGCGTAGTCCATCGTGCCACTATTCTCAGCGTGACAGCGATCAGCGGGAGGACGGTGAAGACGATGAAAATGGCAAGCAGCTGGGACGACTGGTCCTTCGCCAGCTCCTCTTCGCTCAGGGCATCCATAGGCGAGTGAGGCTTCGTAGTGGTGTAATGGGCTACCGTAGCCGCGACTCTGGGGCGCCGCTTGGTAGATTGTGCAAGAAATAACGACAGATCAACTAGAACACAAAAGGTGACACCGCAGCGAATGCCATTCTGGGGTCACCTAGGCTTTATGCGGCGGGGCGAAGACGGGCTGATGCTGTGGCTGAATATAGCTTATGGCTGGCAACGAATTGGAGCGAAATCATGAAGCTGTCGCCGAGAAGCTGTCGCCCGAGAGCAACCTGAACAACTTGCTCACTGACGGTGACATGACAAAGACCCTGGCCATCGGCCCAGAGGATCCAAGGAGCGTAAACCCTACCAATCTTTTACGCTACTGCTGGGCGGTAGTTAGGTAAAGCGTCTGATATTTCTTGGCTGCCTACTTAACTCATATAGGTAGGTGTGGTATGGTTACCCATGATGGCATACCACACCACGGCAGAGAGTGGTGAGGCAGCGCTTGCTTAGCGTGCTCGCCTAGAGTAATAGTGTCTGTGGGTTAAGTAGGAGCGTCTGAAAGAGGCTGCGTGTGTGTAGTATTGCAGCGCGCAACTTAGAGTCTATATTGCTGAATAATAATAGTGTATACTCGGTCCCGTCGAGTGAGGCATGTCAGAAGTGGCGCTACACCCTCTCATCTAGTGTACGAACCCACCTGAGCAAATCGCGGAGCGGGAAGGATGGATCGACGTAGTGTACACTACACAGGTACCGGTAGTCTATACACTACCTCCATGATGGAGACGGGAACATCTTATTAGTTCAAGTCTAGGTACAGTACGTAGCCATCTATACGAAGGCTAGCTGCTTGCTTAGCCCGGCGACGCTATTTGTCTAGGCGGGTACGGTTTCTAGGCGGCCTTGGGTTGGAATCGGTAAAACCGTGCCGTGCTATTTACATTCGATAACCTCCGTGTCTTCGGGTCCGATAGGATCTAATAGGTTAAGTACATAAGTAGGTAATCAGAGGCTGCACGTCAGATACTACATTACCTCCTCCTCCTCTGACCCCGACAGGTGATCTTGGCGGGGCAGTAATGTCACCTACATATGTAGTATGCTAGCTTACATCCTCCAGGATCTTCAATGTCAGCTCGAAACTTGTCCCTATTTACTTCGTACCAAATCGGTTTATTTTCGTCGGCCATCTCGTAGTTTATAGTCTGCAGATATCATGTAACCTAGGAGTTTCCTTAGGATAATGCTCAGGTTTCCTAAGCCCACTAAGTGGTTTATCAAGAATTTAGTACGTAATTAGGTGCAATGGGAGAAGAGATAAAAAAAATTAAAACTACTGTATTAATTCATATCTCTTGCGTTGTATATCCCGTACCTAGTTTATTTGTTATAAAGCCCTTGGGTTAGCTCGCTATGATATACTGAAATAGCATTATTAGTTAAACACCGAAGGGGTGTAAAAGCTTGATTCGGACCCCTCTATTCGGAGTTCCTCAGATCCGTCCAAAAGCAACACCGTCTCATCTGTTAGTTTCATCGCTGCTGCAGGCCCCTGCCACCATCTTACCATATCACATCATAGCATCTGCACTTGCATTTACTTCGTCTTTGAGTTGATCCTGAATTCCGGAGTCCGCGACAAAGACCCCTTATTTACTTCAGCAAGTCCATCCCGCCTCAGCTTCGGCCCCCGCTCCGACGACGCCCGACGCCCGTCACCGCTGTATACCAGTTATCCTAACCTATTCCAAAATGCCGTCTTTGACCTCCATCGCCGAGGGTATCCTCGCTCGGGCAAAGAAGCTCGACGCGTACCTCGAGGCCCAAAACATTGCCTACCCGTCTTTCGACGATGACACGCTTGATCAAGTGCCGGATGAGCTCCAAGATGAGCGCTGGGCACTCGCCAACGACGTCAATGAGCTGAAGCAACTGAGCCGTGGCCCCGCGCAGACCACGTTGGACTGTGCCCTCAACGTGAGTAGTGACCCATGCTATTCTCTTCAAAGAGATCGGGAAGAACACGGCGTAACACTCGCTGAGACAGTGGACCGATGCCCTCGGCCTACGCGTTGTGTACCATTACAAGCTAGCCAATGCCGTGCCACTTGACGGCACCGCATCGTATGCTGAGATTGCCGGCGCATCTGGCCTGAAGGAGAGTCTCTGTCGACGATTTATTCGCTTAGCCATGGGCAGCCACATCTTTACCGAAGACCCGGAGACGCATCGTGTGCGGCACACCGCGTCTTCCCGACTCCTAGCCACGGACCAGAGCTTCTCCGATGCGGTCGGCCTTGAAATAGACGACCTCGGACCCGCGTCGTCGAAGTTGATCAACGTATGGGAGAAGCACGAGCAGGACACGGCCGAGCCCAGCGAATCCGCCTTCTGCATGTTCAACGAGACCGAAAAGCCTATCTTCGCCTACCTGGCCAGCCGGCCCGAGAGAGCGCGGCGCTTTGGCGGAGCCATGCGTCACTTTACCAAAGGCGAATCCTGGGATCTGCGCCACATGCTGGCGTCGTTCGACTGGCCGTCCATCGACCAGCCTGGCGCGCAAGTCGTCGACATAGGGGGCGGCAACGGCCAGATCAGCCAGTATCTCGCGCGTCACACGACGAACGTGCGTTACGTCGTGCAAGACCTCGCCCATGTGGTATCGCAAGCGCCTTCGCAGCTGCCCGACGAGTTCAAAGACCGCGTCGAGTTCGTCGAGCACGACTTCTTCAAGCCGCAGACCATGGAGCCGCCGGCGGCGTTCATACTGCGCTACATCCTGCACAACTGGGCCGACAAGTACGCAATCCGTATCCTGCAGGGCCTCGTACCGGCCATGCGCAAGGGCACCAAGCTACTCATCTACGAATACGTGCTCCAGGACGGGCCCGTCACCGACCTCACCGCCCGCTTTGGCTTTCAGATGGATGCCATCATGGCCACCATCTTCAACGCACAGGAGCGCACCGCTGCCGAGTACGAGCGTATTCTCAAGGAGGCAGACCCACGATACGTGGTGGAGGTAGTGTGCCGCCCCGAAGGCAGCACTATGAGTATCGTCCAAATAGGCTGGACGGGGTAGATGGGAAGTCAGACAGGGGGGTGGATATAAAGTGACAGCATTTCCTAGAGGGTTCAGTTCAGCTTTCAGTCCATAGATACAGTACACTATTCATCTGTCTCTAGGTATAGTAAATGATAGCAGATCGCGTTGCTCGATGGCGGCATAAGCGTCTGACAAACTTACCTTGTAACGTAACCGATGTTAT
The DNA here is from genome assembly GCA_022578855.1 of Nemania serpens. NCBI lineage: Eukaryota > Fungi > Ascomycota > Sordariomycetes > Xylariales > Xylariaceae > Nemania > Nemania serpens. The sequence goes on from MU396757.1 coordinate 143,034, forward strand.
TTATTACCTACCTACTTCGTATCTAGTACCTGAAGTCTAGTGTATGTGCTAAGGTCTGTCTGTCCCTAGTGAACCCCCGGATGAGGATCCCCAGCGTTATCATCTTCTACTCGCCGGCAAGACTATCTCCTACACTAAGGTAGGTACACTAGTTACGTGATGTATACTACTTGTCGATCCCTAATAGCGCTAGTGGTGATGGTTCTCCGCTATTCGCTTTATCTAGCCTGGCTGCCCTGGCTGAGTGGTGCTGGAGTCCTTTCCCGCTAACCCACCTCGTGTATGTCGTGGGAAGAGCCTAACTCAACATATACTAGTTTTGCTGCAGCTTTGACAGCAACCGGCTCGGCGCGTTGGGTCGGGAACCATGTTAATATCACCAGTGACCTAATGCAAAGCTCGATCACACACCAGTCACGCCTAGTAGCAGATCTCTATTGTCTCCTACCTATTCATCTTTAAATTACTCTACCTACCTATATGCAATGCTACGGTAATCCATGACAGTCTTACGCAGCCAATCCATGATACGAGTGCTTTCCTGGCTGTTTCTGCTAGATAGCAATCTGGCGTGGGAATTCGTCGCTTACACCGCTCTTCTTTATCAATATGGCACGTTTCTTGATGTTGCGAAGCTGTCAGTTGGCGCCGCGTCGGCGCTGGCATGCCCGACTGTATTATGATTACAATACTTCACTCACTCAGCTACATAGGTCAGACGTGTTCTGGTCGAACTGTGGAGCTTCTACCTACTCTTCTGTTTCCGATGCATGACCTCGGTTCCTCTGCTACTCCCTAGAATCGCCCAATATGACGGCCGCAGCCAACGTATTCTACTTCGGCGATCAATCCGTGGAGCCATATGTCTCCTTGATCGACCTCATACGCGAGACACAGAATTCACACCTACTTGGTCCCTTTCTTCGCTCCTGCTTTGATGCCCTGCTATCTGCCATTGCTCTTCTGCCTCCTGGACACAGGCAACTTTTTCAGGGGCGAGATTTTGCCCAGCTAGTAGATCATGTCCAAACTCATGAGATTCGCCATGCTGCCATAACCTCCGTGTTAAGCTGCGTAGCTCAGCTGGGGTGGTTTGTAGTGTACGTGTCCGCTGCCTTACTGGGGGGTTTTTTTTTTTTTTTTTTCAATGCCTTGTTGCTTATACGTCGTGCGTAGATATCGTGAGCGCAATGGGGAGGCTTGGCTGCAGAAACCACGCACAGTCGTCGGCATCTGCACCGGCAACCTGGCCGCTCTGGCTGCCGTCATGTCTTTTTCAGACGGTGATATTCTACGCTTGGGTCCCATTATGATTCCGATATCCCTTAGGCTGGGCATCGAGGTGTCACAGCGAAGCCATGCTCTAGAGGTCTCAACCGAATCTTGGTCCGTCGGGGTATCTGGCATTACCCTAGAGACCATCAAAGACGAGCTGCGCCAGTTCAATGATTCCCGGGTTGGTTGCTGTCTCCTTGCTCTTTGCTTGACAATCCTAATGGCCAGAAGCTTCTCCCAGAGTTGAAGCACGTCTATATCAGTGCATATTCAGCTTCATCAGTTACCCTGAGTGGACCTCCGACGCTACTCCAGGCATCCCTTTCCTCTGGAGCTCTCAGCGCCGCCCGCACACTCCCTTTACCCATTTACGGAGCCTATCATGCCAAACACCTTCCTCTGCCAGACCTAAACTACATCGTGGGTGACTCACCTCTCCTTACACGACCTTTCCCCGTCTGCGGATCGCTACTCCATCCGAAAATGACCCAGCCTCAAACTTTCCGAGAGGTGCTACAACTTGCTCTCCAAGAGATCTTGCAGCAACCTCTAGATCTCGATGATGATATTCGGAATATTCGTCATCGCACAGCCGACTGCGACGTGCATTTGACGTCAATTGGACCTGCTCGTATGAGCAGCCTTGAGCGGGCGCTACAGCCAAGCCATGTCTGCCGGCTTGGGTCCCGTCAACTGCAGTCTCCTCAAAACAGCTTTTCCCCTGTCGATAATGGGGAATTAATTGCGGTGGTTGGCATGGCCGGTAGGTTTCCTGGGGCGGAAAGCGTGGATGAGCTGTGGAAGACCTTGGTGGAAGGGAAGGATCAGCATCGACTCGTAAGTCCCAATCGACTCTATCACGCCGTTCCTTACTAACAGGCCTTAGATACCAGCCGATCGTTTCGATGTAAAATCACACGTTGACCAGACAGGTAAGGTAAAGAATACCAGTTTGACGCCCTACGGCTGCTTCTACGATGGCGTGGGAAACTTCGACATCGCGCTGTTTAAAATGTCGCCTCGCGAGGCAGCGCAGACGGACCCGATGCAGCGGCTTATGCTATTGACCGCCTACGAAGCCCTGGAATCGGCTGGTTATTATAATACCGGTGATTCCGAACCGCGTCCGAAAAACGGCACATTTTATGGCGTTGCGGGCGATGACTACCGTCAAGCAAATTCGAGCCAAGATGTTGACATCAACTACATCACTGGGGGGACGCGTGCATTTGGGCCTGGACGCGTTAGTTACTACTTTGGCTGGGAAGGCCCGAGCATGAGTGTTGACACGGCGTGCTCTGCTAGTGCTGTAGCTATGCATCAAGCCATCATGAGCCTCAAGCTCAGAGATTGCGACGTCGCGCTGTCGGGAGGTGCGAACTTATTAACCTGCTCCGACATGTTTGCCGGGCTGAGTCGTGCCAGGTTCGTCAATACAACTGGTCCCTGTAAGACTTTTGATGAAACTGCAGATGGTTACTGCCGAGCCGATGGGTTCGCAACCGTTGTGTTCAAGCGACTCGGAGACGCCATTCGTGACAAGGACAACATTCTCGGCGTGATCCGGTCTGTAGAAACGTATCATGCAGGCACAGCTATCTCTCTCACCCATCCCGAGGCCGACACTCAGATTGCGCTGTTCCGGAGTGTTCTTTCTGCTGCAGGGATGAGCATTGACGAGATTGACCATATTGAACTCCATGGCACCGGAACACAAGCTGGCGACCTGGCCGAATCAACATCGGTCGCCGGCTTGCTCAACCGACCACGCTCCAAAGACCGTCCACTGACAATCAGCTCAGTGAAACCCAACGTCGGACACTCGGAAGCGGCTTCCGGAGTTACTTCTTTAATAAAGGGATTGCTGATGTTGCAGCACCAGACGATCCCTCGACATATCGGTATCAAGACGCGGATCAGTACTAAGCTCCCCGCGTTTGGAGAGTTGGGCGTCGTGATTCCTCAAGAGAATATGTATTATCCAGCACTAGCCAAAGATGGAAAGCGACGAATGCTGGTGAATAATTTTAATGCAACAGGTGGGATCACTGCCATGCTGTTGGAGGAGTACAAGGCCAGTCCCTCGTATAACACAGATACACGGGCGCATTACCCCATAACGGCCTCAGCTGCTACAGCATCGGCGTTGAGTAACATCTTAATACGGCTCTTAGAGTACCTACAAGCCAACTCTGCGATAAACCTCTCGCACCTCTCTTACACGCTTACGGCGAGGCGGCTGCATCACAAGCACCGCTTCGCCTGTGTTGTACAGTCACCAGACGAGTTGGTCCAGAGGCTTGAAGCAGAACTCGCAGCCCCAAAAGCGAAACTCGGTGAGAAGCCATTTAGTGTATTCGTTTTCACGGGTCAGACCGCTGCTCTTCCTCGAGCGAAGGCCCTCTTTGATACGAACGCTATCTTCCGCAACCACATCCGCCACTCAGACCAGCTGTGCCAGGAGATGCGCCTACCATCCTTCATCGACATTATCACAGGCGAAGATGGGGATTATTCATCCGCCCAGCTGCAGTTGGCCCTCGTTGCGCTTGAGGTCGCGCTGGCTTCTCTCTTCCAATCGTGGGGAATCGAACCTTCGGCAGTCATAGGCCACAGCCTAGGTGAGTATGCTGCACTTTGCATATGCAACGCACTTAGTCTTGCCGACACTCTCTGGCTCGTGGGCAACCGTGGTCTCCTACTCGAGGCGGCTTGCAAGAATAATGAATACTCAATGGCAGTGGCAGCTATCTCCGGTGCTGATGCGACCAAGCTGCTTCAGACCTTCCCTCGCTGCGAGATTGCTTGTTACAATTCGCCTCAGCAGACAGTTATTAGCGGCGAGGACGCAGATATTAACTCTCTCCTGTCGCATCTATCATCAGTGAATATCAAAGCTACGAAACTGCCAACGCCGTACGGTTTTCACTCGAAGCAAATGGATGACATCCTCAAAGACTATCGGCAAGTAGTCGAAAGCATTTCGTTCCAAAGACCCACCGTAACGTTCGTCTCGACACTCCTTGGTGAAGTAGTAAGGGATGGAAGCGAGCTACCTGTGGACTATTTGTGTCGACAGACCCGGGAGCCAGTCCGTTTCGAAGACGCTCTCCACAAACTCGAGACATTGGTCGAGAACGGGCAAAAGGCCCTCTGGATTGAGCTTGGGCCTACGCCAGCTTGCCTACCCCTGATTGCCTCCGCTCTCCGTGCAAAGCCAACTGTACTGGCTGCCGGACTCGACTCAAAGAAACCGAATTGGGCGACGATCAGTAACTTCTTGAGCATGTACTATACCAGTAACGGATCCGTACAATGGGACGAGTACCACAGAGAGTATCTACATTGCTTGGGATTGCTGCAGCTGCCGCCGTACCCATTTGATCTAAAGCGATATTGGATTCAGTACGACGGTGACTGGATGATTCGCAAGAATCAGAAACCGGTATGCGAAAACACAGCAGCTCCTCCAAGGGTGAAGCTAGAGAGCTCTACCTTACATCGCGTTGAACATGACTCGACCGAAAAGGGTGTTCGAAAGCTGACTTTTTCCACTAAGCTTGCTGGCGGGGAACTGAAAGACTTGTTACAGCATACTAAGATCGGTGGAATATCGATATGCCCCAGCTCCGTGTTGGTGGACATGGCGATGGCCGCTGCTTCTCATCTATATAAGACGTCAAGTGAAGCCTATGCAACAATGGGAGTGTTTGATCTGGAAATTCCTTTGGGACATATACTGACAGGCATATCTTCGTTCAAGACAGTAGCTACACAGCTTCCTGCCGATACCAATGAGGTCCAAGTCTCGATCGCATCGTCCACATCTGGCGAGAGGATGGAACTTGTAAGATGCAGGGTAGTCATCAGCGATGGCGAAGACTGGGCGTCAGAAGCCAACAGCAATGCGTATCTACATCAATCCCGGATGGATTTGCTTCAGTTTTTAATGGCCAACGGGCAAGCATCTCAACTAGCGCGCCCCGATACGCATCAATTCGTCGCATATGACGAGGCAGCTCTTGCTATTGACGAAGTCATTCTCAGCACCAGTTCTCTTGAGGCTGTGGGGAAGCTCCATGTTCCACCTGACATGGGCAACTACGTATGTAGTCCGCAGTGGCTAGAAGCGTTGATTCAGTTTGCGGCCATCCCGCTCAAATATTCGCATAGCTCTCAACATATATGCTACGGTTGGAGAGAACTGCAATTTCTGATGCCGTTGGAAACTGGCAAGACTTACCGAGCCCACGTTCGCTTGCAGCCACATGGTCAGTCTGGCGCAATGGTTGGTGACATTCACGTCCTAGATGGAACTGGAATCGCTGTGACTGTGATCAAGCGTCTGATTTTCCGCCCAGACCCGAGAGATGCTAAAGCCATGCCCAACGGGGGACGCGCACGCGATACTCGCCAGGTGCTCGGCATCCATCACTCGCAAGATCTCGGGCCAAGTTCCACCACAGATCACCAAAGACGTCTAAGTCCGCCGCCACCACTCGCCCCCCTTCGGGAGGAAGTAAGGAGTAGTAGCGCAACGACCTGCGCAGCGGATTCTCGCGAGATCAGTCCCGGAAGAGACACGTCTAGCAATCCCACGAGCTACCCACCTGGCTCTTCGGATCTTGAAGAAACGGAGAACCCTCGACCCCCAGTTTCAGACAGTGAATCCAGCGTCAACTTCGAGACCATTATCGACATTCTGGCTGCTGAGATAGGCGTGGAGGCGGAATCCCTCACCGACGACGTTTCACTACCAGATCTCGGGGTCGACTCAATCATCGAACTGTCCGTTGTTGCTCGTCTTCAGGAGTATGTGCCTGAGCCTCTTCCTCCCGCGTTTTTCATGAAGAACGACACCATTTCGAAGCTGAGGGCTTTTTTCGCCGGAGAGGTCTCTTGAGTGAGGAATACAAACGCGAATTATAGGGGCTGGCTAATAACTGGGAGGGAACGATGTCGGAACAATTGTGATGTTTGAGAGGGCTGAGGATTTTGGAATGACCTCATCTGATCGTTTTGGTGAGATATTAGATGTTGATGATTATATGATATACATACCTACTGTTCCAGACTGCTTCGAATACAAGAGCTCCTCTGTATCCGATGCTCCTACTTGTGTTTCTGCGATCCCGCAGTACTCGGTCCCCCTTGTTATCCCATCTAGCTCCTATGACTACATTGTATTCCAGGAAACCTCGAACTCTGTTACGCTTCGCAAAGACCAACGATCAGGGGTTGAAGTAGCGACCCTCATAAACAATCCGCACTCGGCCGAATTCGAAAAGAGGATCAATTAGCGTTTTCTTTCTCGCGAGTTCCATGACTCTGTGTCAGGGTTTTGCTACCTTGATAATACCCGAAGGTCCCTCTATTGGATGTTCACTTGCCTGCTTCCTATTACTCCTGAATTTGAGACCGAAAGAACAACACTCAACGGAGCAGCGAAACTCGCCCCTGCTATTCTAGGTTCGGAGCATGAGAATGATATCCCTGGGTTTTTATCCGCTATGAACCTATATAGGAAGGGCCAACTCTGAGCATCATAGTTGAAGCTGTTACCCCTTTCCACATTGACAGGCTACGTACGTATCGCTCTTGTTGAATGACATCGACACGCTCTTGCCTATACTTATGTACGAACCTCTTTCCTCATGCAATGGAGACAGCTTTCGGGGGTCATATCGATGCGTCCTCCTAGCTAAGGCCTCAAGATTCCACGTCCATCACCGCCACCCTCAAGTATCCGGATCATTCCCTGAATTGCAGCTTTTATCGCTCCCATATCCGCTTCACGATTACGTCCGAGATATCTTTTTCTCATTCGTTTATAATTTCCGTTATTTACTCTCCAAGTCGGCTTATATCCCAAAAAGCAACGTTATGACAAGAGAGCAATGGCCTCAAACCTTCGCGACAATGTAGCTTTAGCACGCGTAACGCAGCAGCCAGACATAGAATCGGGTAATAGCAGCAGCCATCCCCCGCTCCAGTCCACTGCGAAGCCCATCTTCTAATATCACAATATTAGGTCTCATCGTGAGAAGCGTCGGCTCTGGAGGTGTTGGAACATTTACAACCCGTCCTATTCAGTGCGGAACCCTTCTGTTCGCCGAGCCCCCCTTGCTGCTCTTATCCAACCGCGGTAGATGGGATGTCGAGTTACTCGACGCATATGACGGGCTCACCGACGACGAGAAGCAAATATACATGGACCTCGGCTGCAACAAACGAGCGCTTGAGATGAAGGGTATATATAGACCTGCAGCCGAAGGTAGACCAGACGTGCCCCTGCCACATCCCGATGATGCGGACCATATGCCGCCGGCCAACACCACGCTCGAAGGTCCACTTAGGATCGCAGGCATATTCTTCACAAATTATTTCCAATTGGGGCCAGGACCCTATTTCGGTTTTTGCGGCATCTTCCCCCGACTATCCAAGATCAATCATAGCTGTGTCCCCAATGTGTTTGCGGGGTATTTCTGCGGAATGACGAAAAAGTACTATCTCCGTGTGCTGAGAGATTTATCGGCTGGGGAAGAGATTTTCCTCGGCTACGGCAACTGGAGCGGAACCTATGGGGGACGCAGGCGGGGCCTGCCGTTCAACTGCCAGTGCGCCCTCTGTTTACACCCGAACAGGAGATTGAAGGACCGCGAACGGCTCGACATTCACAAGCATCGCAACAAGCTCCACTGTTATGTTGATGCGATTGTTAAAGGATGGGCTCCCGACCTTTTTGATGAGAAAGCACTGCGCTTAGCACTATTATATCTCAGGCGAACGCAGGCGGAGAACATGTATGCCTTTCTTCCCCATTGCTACGAGTGCCTCGCTTTTGCTTGGCTACGGAACGGCAAATTGCACTCGGCTGAACGATCGATTCGCGAAGCAGAGAGCTATGACCGTATGTATAATGGCCACCTAGCGCAGCCCATGAATCACTTTTGGGACAAATTTCGTGAGCTCGCGCCGCCGTAACCACCACCGGGAAGGATGCGTGGAGGCGGTCGGCCACAGCGTGGTGTATGAAGTATAATAATATGTCTACGGCGATTGTTTAGGATTGTCTACGACTGGTTTGCCTGGGGCTGCTTGTGTGGCCAGGTAGCGGGAGATATTATTATTATAATTGCAAGCGGTAGGATTGAGACGCTAGTAAAGGTTGATAAGTAGGTGGTTTTCAGAATAATATCAAGTGCGTTGCCATGGGTTCGTATCCTCATAATTATATTATTGGGAGCTTCCACTTTAGATCCGCTAGGGTATAGCGGGAACATAGCAAAGTGTGTTAATATACATCATGCGTCAGCGCATAGAAGTACGGTCCTATTCTCGGATATAGAGAGTCCAGTCCCAGCCATGGCACACATGCGATGAACACGATTGGTGTACATATAGATCAAGGGGGACAACAAGGCCTAAGAGATCGGCGGTGAATGAACAACAAACTAACAAGACTCCAGTCGTCGCGCCACTTCGTGACAACAACCATACGCACAAAACTCAACAGATGTTGCTTAGTTGCCCTGTATTCTCCTACCCGTGTACGACTTTCCCTGAATTATATATATAGGATGCATAGTAGCCGAAAGTTTAAACGCTTCAGAACTAGAGCAAATTTACGTTGGGTGAGTCAGTGTTTCCCACCCCTTATACGATAAAATTAATCGGGGTTGGCTTTGTTACGGGGAACCCCCTTTCCAGTGTTCTTAACCCAACAAAGGTCGGTGGGTATATGAGAAAGGGAGCAGTCTTGGGCTACTAGAGGCATTCTTTTCTTGGGAGAAGTAGTCTAACAATTGATGGCAAGAAGCTCTGGCCGTCAACGAAGGTTTATGCTATAGGTGGTTGGAGAGCTTACACTACGCTAGCAGCTAGCCCATGAGCGAGTCGCTGGGGATAAGGCATCCATCTAGAGATTATCCTGAGGAAATACAGTACGGTATATCATGGGCAGAGTACAATCTTGGCGAAAATTAAGGCGCTATAACAGAAAGTTGGGTATTTCCACCTCTCCAGCATGAGGATGAGCTACTGCTCCTGGGCATGAGGGTAAACTGCCTACTCCCGGGACGAGCTTGAGCTCCCGATCCTTCTCGCCTCGCTTCACAGCCCCTACTTTCCGCTCCCCTCGTCACTTCACCCCCTAGCATTACCACATTGCCTTCTCCTCCCGCTTCTCTTTCGTCTTTTCTTTCTCCTTCCTCCCCTGCCCTTCAATTTCTCTTCCGACCTTCCCTCCTGGCTATCGCTTCCCCTGTTCATTCTTTCCGTCCTCTACTAACTACACCACTACTCTAGTACACCAGCTCATTGCACTATTCCTCCCTACATCTACTCATGCATGCACGCATGTACCGCGATACACGACACCCGCCACTGATCACCAACCCCAACACTCGTACCTTAATCAGCGAGCAGGACACTGACTGAAAAACTATAGGAGGTACAGACTCGCAGATATAACCAACCAATGGGGGGAACTTTGAAAGCCCTGGGATGGGCAGCGGACTCGACGTAGTGTAGAATAGGTAGCCATAGCTTAGAGATGTAATAAAATCGAGGGGGGGACTTCGAGAACCCTTGGGTGAGTGGCGGGCCTCCATCTAGTTAGCAATATGTATGTAGATTTAGATATTGACTTAGATAGCGAAGTAATGACCCATAGTAGTACTATGGGAGCCTGTTTGGAGAGATGGAATTGCAGGTAAAGGAGATCATTATAGCTGCTCTCTTGCATTTCTTCGTTCTTCATGCTAATACTGGTCTAGGGATAGGGCTATTGGGACGAGGCGGACGGTTCGGTATTGCGGTTATGTTTCACTGGGTTGGGTAATTGGAACATTCACGCATCGCGCCTAGCATAGTCCGGGTTGTAAGGTCATTGGTAGTTGGGACATATTTGTAAAGAGGTAAATAGGTAGTGCAGCTGGAGGGGGGAACTTCGTGAGTCCTCGGGTGAGCGGCGGGCCTCCATCAAATAAAACCAATATTTACGCCTCCTATAAATATGCAACTACCTAAGAACTAATGGTGATTCTAGCTGTTGAGGCAGTTATCAATCAGTGCAAGGGGGAGTCTTACGAGGAGGTGCCTGGTGGGTGAAGTGTATGATTACTAGGTCAGTGAGTGCGCGTCGTATTGCATTTCAACAAGACTGAAAGTAGTAGTTGGATTAATATAAGAACGAAGGCATATATACCACAATCTCGTCATATGGCAGAATTCAAATCTGTTAGAAGAGGGATATTCAACGTTTCTGTCGAGAAAACTCGATACTCTACGAGCACACGACACTAACAGCCAAATCAACACTTCCTTACATTCACGCAAAAGGGGTAAATACCAACACACTTGAAAATGCCAGCGTGTGTCTAGGAATATGATTACAACTTCATATTCGTCTCCCTAGACTGATATCAGTATCCTAACAGCACAACAACGCAATCTCAGCAAAATCTCTCTCACGTCAACGTAGCCAAAACCCACTCCCTCCGCTCCCTCACCCCAGCCCCCTCGTTCACATCCGCCGCACAAACCCTCTCAACAACGCTCCTGTCACGGTCCACCCACTCGATCAGCAAGAGATGCAGCCTCCGCTCGACGCGGACGTCGGCGAACCGAAAGTCGTCCGGTTTCCGCGGAACGATCGATGAAGCTCCTCCGGCCCGCTGACTTCGCGCTCTCGGGATGTGAGAAATTGCGGGAGCAGAAGTCACGAAGATTATCAAGAGGCACAGCAAATTAGCTTTCAAGTAATTGACATCTCACATAAGGGCAAGTTCCCAGGGATCTGCTATTTCTTTTCTCTCTAAGTTGTCTCTAAAGCGATACTGTTATTTTCTTGTCATACGTATCGTATCGTTGCAAAGTTTCAGAGAAGATGGGCTCATCACATGCGCCAAGGAGCCCGCTGTACTCCTGAAATGGTCCCAAATGGACAAGAAGGAAAAACATACCCGTCGAGAACGATCCATTTCCGGGCCAATACTTCTCCAGTTTTAATAGGTATGTACAATATTCTATGCTTTATTACTCTTAGTCTTTGGCTTGCTGCCATTTGTAGACTTGGCCTTCGTCTTCGTCTTCGGCTGCGAGCCATCTTTTTGTGGAGCTGCATCTTGAACTTTCGGCTTCTCGAGAGCCTTGGGATCGAGACCACGTTTCCGCATCGCATTCCGCTTCGCGCGCTGGATATACTCGTCGTCCTTCTCGTCGTCAAACCCGCCGAAGTCGCCGCCTTCTGTCTGAGAGGGAACCGTGTCGTCCAAGATAGGGGTCTTGTCGATTACTTCTTCTTCCTGCTGTCTTGGAGCAGACCCTGTCCTGTCCTTGACTAATTCCGCTGGGGTTGGTCCTATCTTGTGGAATTTGGCCACGAAGCTTGAAATAGTTAGCCATTGGTTTGGAGAGACCGTGAGGCGATAGTAAACTTACAAGCCATCCAAATTCAACGTGTGGGGATACTACATATACGATTAGTAATCATGGATAAAGGCAGGTTACCAAAAATTGAAGAAGCATGCGAAGCTCTTGATATCGGCCTAATACGAGAGTGGTGCGAGATGTGGCTTACAAAGCGGCGCGTGAGGCTTAAGCTCTTACTGCAATTCAATCCTAGATTAGCAAGCTGTGCGATGGAAGCCGGAAGAAGTCGTATGTTCATTCCATTCGACGCTCAAGAATTCACTTACTCGAAAGTCTTCCCTTGGTATGCGGTAAATCCTTCCTTTCCGAATGGAATATCGGTAGAAACAAGACGAACGTTGGGCTGTGATACCGCATGTTAGTTTGCTCTTTCAAGCTGATCTGGGAACCTCGTGAGGGGGCCCGCAAAGCATGGAGAGCCGAAGAAATCAGGCGGCTCTTACCCTCTTCTTCAAAGCGTATTGAACGACTGCTGATAGTTAGCGAATCAATGGTTTTCTTCGTAGAATCAAGAGAACATACCCATTTCATTTTCCTCGACACTGACGCTACATGTGGAGTATACCTTTTTGCCAGTGTTAGTTTACTGTTGTAAGCAGGCCGCTGCTACCGCTGCTACTCACTACGTAACCTCCCGTACCAGCGTGGTTCACGGAATCAATAGCTCCCAGGAGCAATTGTTTTTGGGTGTGGGGTATCGTGATGAAGTCTTTTTCGGTCTTGTTCGTCTTAACCGACGGGTCCTTTGCAATGACTGTTTGTAATTGTATTAGACGTGATGAGGCCAAAATTACCAAAATGGAGCCTGGATACTTACCACCTGTTCCAGTACACGGTCTATCAACACGGCCGGATTAGTAAGTAGTTGCGGAAAGCTCGGAGAGTATGATTGAGGCGTCGGAAGAGATTGTCCTTCACAAATGTGTACTTTGGTACGACTTACGCATCTACCGCATAAAACGTTAGCACAACTACGTAAAAAGGTGAAAACGCTTGGGTAAGCGTCACAGCAAATTAGAGCAGAACCCCCTTCAGGGTCAAGCAATGATTGCGTGAGAAATGTGCGAGGTTCCGTTGAAGTACACGTTCGAGAAAGGACGATTACTCACCAAGTAAGACCCTATCAAATCCTCCCATTACCTTAGGGAAGTCTCTCTGGTACCAGTCAGTTGCTTGAAATTCCCGATATATAGATGCTGAAGCGGCGACCTCAGGGCGCAGGCATCCAGCACATATGGTAGGCGTGTCTCCTAACTTACGGCGTCATAGTTGCAGACAATAACTGAACCAGTTTGTTAACTAGACAGCCAAACCAATATAGACATTCTCAGATGGCTTACCATTTCTCACACCCAGTCTATGGACGTTTCCTATCAAACCGCGCGATCGGGTCTTAGAAGGATCCTGAGTGATATTAGCTACATATTCGAATGCTCGATATTCCGGTGTTGCTTACATTGGCAAATATACACCCCGTATTCTTCATTAAAGCGGCTAGGTATGTTGTTTTTCCACCGGGTGCACTAGCCATGTCCACTTTGAGGTCTAAAGTCAGTATATGCAGACCAGAGGAGGCTCAAATACAAAAGATAGATGGAGTGCTCAGGGCAGAGCAAACTGAAGGAAGAGAATGAAAAGAAAATAGCCTCAATCATAGCTGTGACGCACAAACTCTCTCTCCTTCCTGCGGTGCTAACGCCATACAGGGAAGAAAACTGCTAGCGGCTTGCAGAATGTAGTGTCCTGCGAGATACTCGGGTGTGGCTAAAATTCACGAGTTAGCCCCCGTAAAGAGAAGCCTTCAATTGAACGGCAATATGGTAGTTCTGGCATATACCTCCTAAACTGCGGGCACGAGACAAGTTAGCAAGTATGCATCAAGACCGTGGCTTACCAAGTGTAACCAAGTATACTTTAACTAGAGATATAAGCTTGGAGAGGGAGACTCACGGAACGTTTGATTCAAATATTTGCAGGCCAACCTAAGACATTCCGAGTCAGCTCTCTTACGCATGATCCAACCCCGTGGAGTGCAGGTCTAATCTCTGAGGAGACTTCGCATGCGACTCCCCATTCGTGACTGGCTACTGACCTTGGACCATTTCCCAACCTATTCGAAAACGAGGGTCAGCAATTATCAATAATGATTTAAAAAAAATTGGCAATATCTCGAAGTACGCAGAAACAATAACTCCGAACCCCAACAAGCGGAAAGGATCTACTCACAGGCTCGAGAGTCACACCGCGGTTGATGAGCGCAGAGGCGAGTTCTCTTCTACTCGTCCTCAAGGTATTTGTTCTGGCGGCTACGTTAGCAAGCTTCTATGCTGGGAACATCCAGATATAAAATATACCTTATAACAATAGGGCGAGGCCTTCAACATCGCATGTTAGTACTTCCACTCCTAATACTAACCAAACAGAAAATCCGAAATCGGACGGTTCCAGTTATCACTCACGTCTCGTTAGCATCAAAAAATGCGAGAGCCTCTCTCTGTATATCTCGTTAGCGCTTGTTAATTATCGGTATGGTGTGGTGGAGGCTTACCGGTGGGAACAGGCCCAGCAATTTTTCTGCGAGGAATTCCGAGTATCCTATGAACTCCAGCGTCAGTCCCAGCCCAGGCAAACGCCCATAAATCGCAGGGAACGGCTGATTGCTCACCATAGTATGCGCAGATGTCTTTCAGCAATTGTGCAGTATACTCCGACCGGGACGAACCAGATTCGGACAGATTGGCAAAGTCATCGAGCACGCGAATCGTATCCGATATCCTCTGTCGCAGCAGCTGCAAATCAGGCGCCAGCAGAGTCTTGTTCTGCGGTTCTTCCGTCCCGTCTTCGAGAACATGAGGGATGTCGATGTTGGTCTGCATGGTCTCTTGGAGCTCGGCCTCCGCGGCAGCCTCGTCTTCGGCCCTCTCCTTGTCCAACTTTCGAGATAGACCAACGATGTTGGCGGCGGTGAGCTTCTCCTCGGCGTCGCCGTCGGATTCGTCCTCGTCCTCGGAGAACATGGCTTTGGCCTGTCCTTCGCCGTCCGAGTCATAGACGGAGTCGTCCGATCCCAGGAAATCGTCTGCCAGCGTATCTTTCTCGTCGATGTCGGACATCTCGCCGTCGCTGAAGCCACCTCCGACCCCGTCGCTCATATCTTCGAGGTCAAGCTCGGGTTCGGGTCTGGATTTCTTGGATTTCGACTTCGCCGCCTTGCCATCCTGTGACGGGAGGTGCTGGACCGCTTTTACTCCATTTTTCTTCCCGTTTTCCTTGCCATTCGTCTTCCCGTTCGTCTTTCCGCCGGCCTTCTTATCATTAGACTTGCCGCCGACCTTGTCGTTCTGCGACTTTCGCTTCTTCGTCTCCGGGACATCGTCGACGGGAAGCCCAGCTTTCCGCTTGAGCTTCGCGAAGTGGGCATCGGACAGAGGCTCCGGTATGCCCTGGTGTTTGAATCGGTTCCCGGTTCCCATTGTGATCAGTCAGGCTCGCGTAGAGAGGCAATTGTCAGGATCGCGAATTGCTATTGAATCTATGTAGGTAATGCGACTTCGAGCTTCCGACCAGGATCAACATTTTTTGAAGGATACCCACTTCGATAAGCTGATAAGATACTTATCCATCCCCACCATGGTAAGGTGGGTACCTATGGCACCTAGGTACTCAGGTACTTCTTACCCCCACCTAGCAGAGCACTACATCTACCCCCGGGGCTGGCTATAAAGTGGGGTGCCAGGCCCGACGCAGTTCAATTCGTGGTTGTGCAGTCCGTCGTCACCATCAGAAAGTCGTGTACTCAACAGACTTCATTTCCTACTACCTACCCAAGTATATACTACACCATCGCGAAACTCTTAGACTCAAAACACACATACAGAGGCATACACACACGATGACAGAAGTATCCTTCGCCAAATCGTTTCTCGCCGCCTTAGACGGCCGTCCAATCAAGCTATCGCCAGACCATGTCGAAGATCCAAAGACCTACCAAGCGCGAAGCGCCGTACGTGTGCCCCCTCCCCCCCCCCCTCATACCAAGTCGCGGAAGTCATCATCCACCGAGTGAGTGAGCGAGGGCGCTAACATGCCTTGTGTGTCCGCAGTACGTCCTCCCCAAGATGCCCAAGGCGATAAGCAAGCGCAGCGGCGCGAGCGTGGCCCCGGGCCAGGAGCGCAGTCTCGTCGTGACCGTCAAGTCGCTCCGCAACCCGCCCCTCGACCTGCGCCTGTCCTCCCAGACCCCCAACACCTCGATACACGACGTCAGGTCCCTCGTGGCCAGGGAGACCGGGCTGCCCGAGGACAAGATCAGGATCCTGCACAAGAAGAAGCCCGTGCCCGACAGCAAGGTGCTGAAGGACCTGGTCGGCGAGAGCGATACGTCCGTCGAGTTCTCCGTCATGGTCATGGGAGGTGCCGCTGCTGCTGCGGCTGCGGCGGCGGCGGCGGCTGCGGCTGCGGCGGCTGCGACTGCTGCGGCTACAACTGCGGCTGCGACTGTGGCGATACCACCAGACGCGCAGACTGAAGTCGCCCAAGGTTTAAGCGGCGCAGACGTCTTGCAAACGCCGGAGTTCTGGAGTGACCTCAACGGCTTCCTATCGCAACGGATACGAGATGACCAGTTAGCCACAGAGCTCACAAATACGTTTCAAGAAGCATGGAAGGCGAAAGGGTGAAATCCTACAACTAGGCTGAGTAGTAGAGGACAAGCGCTAGTCATTCTATTATAGTTCGGTCCTCCAGACGTAGAAGAAATAGACACGCTGTAGCTCTCAAAATCATGAAGGTGGAGGGGGTTATGCGACAAGAACGTTTCACAGGCCCGCGACAACTAAAGTGGTATAGTGTATCATTGGTTAACATCGAATTCGGAGTTTTTGTGTCAAGCAACCCCCATAATAGGCTACCAATCTACCATTCGTTGCAGGTCTGTAGCAGACTTGCGAAAGATCTCCCCCCTTTGTGGCGGTATCGTGGACTCCGTAGGCCAGAACTACCCATACCCAGCCAGTCCCTTTTTATCTCCCGCGTCTAATCCATACCATGATTGCGCTCAGCACATTCAACCAGCAAGGCCCTTGCTGACAATCTTCAGCACGTTATCATATTCAATGTCTTCCTGGTCGTTGGCTTGCAGCTCGACGGCAATGCCGTTTAGCGAGCGCTTAAGGCCCTCTTTGGACGATGCATACACCATCTTGGGCTACAGCGGTGTTAGCCTCGGGGTCGCGCAAGGGAATTCAGAGTCGGGTATACTGACCAAGACACCAGCATCATCCGGAGACCAGGCGACGAAGGTGATCTTGCTTCTATGTCTGACGTCAGTATGGCAGACCTCTCGTGCTTCATGAACGGTGTTACCAACCGGGAACCCTCTCCGCCGGCAAGGCTGTACTCGAAATCGTAGACAGCGTACCGAGGACCTGCGCTGATGGCGCCCTGGCAAGTTGGTGAGCATGACAAGACACGAACCGGTGGTGCGGCCACAGCTTACAGTCCTGGTCTTGGCTCTGGCGTCCAGGAGCTTCTGGCGGAAGTTCTCCCAGTCCTTATCCGGAGAGGCCTCCTCGACAACAATCTGCCGGTTGTCATCAGACAGCTTGAAGATGATGTACCTGTACTTCTTGCTCTGCTTGAGATCGTTGTATGTGGCTATGCATTCCTGCGAAACGGTGGCTCTAGAGGAGTCGACCTGTTAGTTATCCTACTGGAGTTCGCCAATAGCCGTCTCGAATGCGATCAGGGCGGCGCATGCATGACTGATCATACGGTCGCGTGCGGGGAGGCGTGTAGTAGCGACGACGGAGCTGCGGAGAGGGGAAACGAACCCTGATTGAGACTATGAGAAGACAGCGAGTTAGCGATGAGGCGATGATATGGGCTGGAGCAGAGGGCGGGGGCGGCAGGTTCTTACCATGGCGGCGGTGAAGGACGAAAAGACGACAAATTAAGGCTAGGAGAGAGCTTTGAGGTGTTGTTAGCGCCAGACAGCACGAAGCGCACAAGGAGAGATGGAGGTATAGATATAGGTAGAAAATGGGATAGATTCCTGGTGGGGGGTACAGCAGGCAGAACTAACAGATGTGATGGGATTTTGAGCAGGCGACAGCCGTAACAATAAAGGGGCAGATGAGAGAAAGAGAGATGTTAGGTTGGCCGAGACTAGGTAGGTAGATACCTGACAGGATGGATGCGGGATGTTGTTGTGTGTGTGGTGGGACGCCGTCGCAACGCAATGGAGGGGAAGACGGGTTCGACTGGGGTCAAAAAAAAAGGTGACGCTGAAGGGGGACGAACAACGCACTGTGCTGGTACAAAGTACAGGACCGTAGTGCACTAGAGCTAGCCGCTGCACTGGCCACAGGCGGGCGACGACGGCTTCCCAAGGCAGACGAGATACGGTGCGTAGTGGGGTGACGAATCTGTGGGGCTCAGCCGGTTGACCGTGAGATATGGTACCACTGGGGTACATTGTACTTCGTAGGGTAGGTACCCAGGCCATTCCCTTGGCGGCTGAAAAGGGGTGCCCAAACGAGGGGAAATACTGTCACAAGATTTTGTGACCTGCACTCCAGTACTGGTACCTAGACTGTAAGTTATATTTATTTATATATGTAAGGAGTTGTCGAGGAGTTATGACTTGATTTTAATGCTATATGGCTACTAAACAGAATGTTCTCCATTTATAACCCTGTTATATGTACCTTATGGTGTTAAATCTTAGAACGTTCTCTGCAGCTATTTTGTATACCCCCCCTAGCCTGCTACGGTATATCAGCTTCTTCTCACATACAAGCACCATCCTGTAACTTAATTGTTGCATGCAATCATTGATGGTAGGTACCTCTCTCTAGGCACCTTTGCACTGTACTTATACATGTAGTATTCATGATATCTGCAAAGCACCCTAGCACAGGACACAGCCCTAGGTATGTCAACAGCAGCAAATGTACGCCTACACGTCACTAGCGACGACGAGCCCAAGGTCCTTTCTATATTACATCGTCGCAGACGTCGGGCCAGTTGGCAGCTCTAGCTCCCACCGGCCCCTCGCCATCGCCCTCCGCCGCGGCGCCAGCTGTGATCCCAGCCCTCGGACCAAGAAATGTACCCTAGACCGCGTGCGCCACGTCCTGGACGACTGCGCTCGCGTCTTCGCCATACTCTCCGAGCCCAGCAACCGCGCTGCGCTGGAGGCCGAGCTGCATCTCGCCGCGACCTGGTATTGGGCGCCGGGCCGCCGCGCTCCCCCCGATCCCGTCGAGGTTCCCGACGTCCGGCAGCCCGGTCTGAATTTCTCGTGGGATGACGCGAGGCAGGAGTCGCCGGAGCCGCCCTGGCCGGGCGGCATGCGTGAGTTTCCCTTTATTTCCACGTGCCTGCGCGTGGGCCTGGCCGGTCGTGGGACGCGCTTGGGGGACGTCCAAGAGCAGCCCCTGGGCACCGTGTTCAGGGACGATAGGCTGGAATACGGCATGGTCGTCTTCGATCTCTCGGACTTGGATCGAGTCCGGTACGGGATCGTCGGTTTCGCGGTCAGGTACATGGCCGATGTAGACGTCTCTCGGACGGGTGACTGGGATCCGATAGAAGACGGGCCGCCAGAACGAGACGCCGTGCCGGTGTTGGAAAAACCTCGTCGTCGCGCGCCAATGACATATGCTCAGTACATGAAAAAGTTCCATTGCTTCGAATTGGAGGATGGTGCTAAGGCCCTGTATCGGAGGCCCGTCATCGCCTCGGCGGCCTTGAAATGTATGTGCATGCGCCCCGCGTCTCTCCGATGTCCAGTCCGATCAAGTTCCTATGGCTGCTGAATCGACAAGAAAGATGTCTGGCCAGCAAGTGGCGGGCGCTCCGGTGGTGTCCAAAATTCTAGCACAGGTCCTTCGGTTTCTCCCAACAAGCGCAAACACATGGATAGCCTGGATCAAGCAATCACCAGCCTGACACAGTGTTTAGCGCGAGGTGAAGAGTTGGACATGTCCAGTATACAGCAGTGTGTCCCTCATCCCGAGTTTCAGACCCGTCTGCTCAACGGCCTTCGTAACGTCCCACTCGCCTTAAGTGATTCTGATTCCTCCATGCAACTTCTCCAACTGGCTTACACAGGGCACTCGCATCTCAATTGGGTCTCGTACGGTAATCTAACCTACGAAAGTATTGCAGCCATCCTGCAGTCCAACCAACTCAGAGGTGCGAAGGTATTAAGTCTTTGCATTGACCATTTACGTGGCTCGCCCAATGCGCTGTTCGAGGCACTATTTGATTCCAAAATGATACACGAGATACACTTCCTTCAGGGACCCGCCAGAGAGGACGATGAGTTAGGCTCGCAGTTATTTGCTCAAATCTGCGGGTCTTCGGCTGGTTCCGCTCTGCTTCGTGAGAGAAAGATATTTCTAACGTGCGCGTATTCCGCGCCTTTACGGAGGAAGGTCTGGCTTCCGGATCTCGAAAGCAGGAGGATACACAAGCCGTTGGCATGTGCTCCACCCATTCATGCTTTTCCAGTTCAGCATATGTTCGTTCGCCAACAGTATATCGCCTCAGGCAATCCAAAGATCTTCCGACCCTGCCACTTCTTCCTCGGCGACGCGCTTCTCAATCCCGAACGATTCGTTGTGGGATTTCTGGAGTACTGTCGCTCTGTACTTAGTGATAGCCATCTTTTTAGTTTTGCCTGTGGCCCACCTACTATTTCTATATGCGGGCAAGGGTATTCCGGTAGGAGGATAAGTCCACTGGCGGCAGAGAACTTTGCTGTTCCTAGATATTGTGATGCGGTCTCGGCAGGCGATGGCCAAAACTCAGACACCCAGGTTGAATGCTGGCCGATGGTGAGAGACTTCCTGCCTGGCGGCTGGACGGTGCTCGTCTCTCACGAATGGTACGTCGGTCCTGAAGTCGACCGCAAGCAGCCGCGTCCGCCCTTTGGCTATGATGGTGAAGTGCCTTTCATTCGCTACGCCTTTGTGCGCACTCGGCAACGCATAAATATCAACGATGAGACAAGTAATTCGGATTCAGCCCTCAAAGAGATGGTCAGACCCGACTATGTTGAAGTGGTCGGCGGGCTGGCGACGTTTTATAACGAAACGACGGGCCGGGACGAAACATCGCTAATAAACCGGCTGCTGGAAGACACAATTCAGGATTTAAAAAGCAGGTGGCCCACAGGACTAGGCCCAGGGATGGATTATCTATCTGTGCTTGACCAAAGCGATGCGCGCGCCATTCTTGGGGATTTCATCGAGAATACAGCGGCTGTGAGACGTAATCTAAGGTTGGCGATGGCGGCGAAGCCAGAGGGTATGTCGATTTTTACCACCCCACATACTCCCATCTCACCCACGTAGTGGACCATCTGCCAGCAGGCTGAAAGCAACTCATCCCTGAAGCAGTGGACAAGATGGCTAACTCGTCAGTAGAATACAAATGGTATCCGGATCTGCTTAAAGAGGGCAGCACTCAGAGCATGCAGCAACAGGGAAACCGCCCCACGGTTTTCAAGTCTCTTGTTGATGGCGAGGGGGAACATCCAAATCCTCTAGGGCTGGAAACCAAAGTGTATAGTGAGATTGACGATGACTTGTAACAAAGGTTCATCTCTTTGGTCGGATATGCCAGAAGGCGCTTGAGTGCGGATTGGCACGCGGGTATAGTTGGCTGATGTAAGATGGTGTCTGCCTATGCCTAGCCATCCTCCGAGAAAATGAGGATCAATTCAGACTAATAGGCAGGGATGGTAATATGGCGTATTGCCTCCCTGTCACAGTTTGAAATGCTGGTGATTCGAGTATTGATTAACGATTGTTATTTTGCGAGGGAAGTTGCCTAGAGTCTACTTGGCTACCGAATCTGTTTTGTTATTTAGCTTAAGTACCTAGGTTAGTAGAGTCTGGGGTGGTTATATCTATAATCCTAAGGCTGGGTCCTCGGAAATGCATGTAGGTGTTCCCCTGCCGACTGCCCACCACATGTCAGGAGGGCGACGAAGAGGAGCTTGTCCCCCATTTTAGCTTCTTTCCTATTCTTCTCGGACTCTTATCCCGGTGTTACAAACGGCATGGAATTCTAATCAAGTTACAGTATGACCTCTCCCGTCAGAGATACTTGATCAAGCTCTTTACCCTTAGGTCATTGACACCAGGCAACAGCATTTAACCCCTACCTGTATGGTAATCATAAAAATATATTCGTCACCGGTATGCGACAGCACCCCCCATCACACGGGGTTTCAAACGCTGATGCCTGATTAGAATACGTGATCGAGTTGATTGGGAATTATTTTCATTTTGTGAGCTCGGATCCACTAAGTCGTAGGGCGTCGTGGCCAAGCTGGCTGGCTGGCTATAGTACACGTTCATTCGTAACGCCGCTCGGGATATCAGTAGTAGAACGAACCATCAATGTACATGCAGAGCGGAGAGGAAGAGAGAATACATGGCCACATGAGATGACATAATCCATCCCCCAAACACCAAATTCAATGCTCCTTTTTAGCCCAGAAATTTTGCTTTTTGTACAGTAGAAGACGCAGGGTTATGTGTACCTCGTGCAACCTCTTACATCATACCACCCATGCCGCCCATACCGCCCATACCGCCCATGCCTCCCGGAGGGCCGGCAGATTTCTCTTCCGGAGCTTCGACGATAGCTACCTCTGTGGTACCGAGCAGCGACGCGACGCCGCTAGCATCAACCAGACCAGTTCGAACGACCTTGAAAGGGTCAAGGATACCGGCCTCAATCATGTTGACGTACTCGCCCTTGGAGCTGTCGAAGCCCTTGTTGAAGTCGGCGCCAAACTCATCCATCAGCTTACCAACAACAACTGAGCCCTCCAGACCGGCGTTCTCGACGATAGTACGGGCGGGTCGGGTGATGGCATTCTTGATGATGCTAACGCCAAGCTGCTGATCGAAGTTGGAGGGCTTGACATCCTTCAGGGCATGAGCGGAGGCCTTGAGCAGGGCGGTGCCACCACCAGGCAGAATACCCTCCTCAACGGCAGCGCGGGTGGCGTTCAAGGCGTCGACAAATCGGTCCTTCTTCTCACCAACTTCGACTTCGGATGATCCACCGACCCTAATAACGGCAACACCACCCGAGAGCTTAGCAAGACGCTCCTGTAGCTTCTCCTTCTCATAATCGGAAGTGGTGGGGTCAGACATGACACCACGGATCTGTTCACACCGTTGAGCGATAGCGTCCTTGCTACCCTCACCGTTAAGAATGATGGTGTCTTCCTTGGTGATTGTGATAGAGCCAGTAGAGCCTAGCAGGTCGGGCGTAGCTTTTTCTAGCTTAATATCAAGCTCATCTGTGAAAACAGTTCCGGCGGTGAGGACACCAATATCGCCGAGGATGGATTTGCGGTTATCGCCGAAGCCAGGAGCCTTGACTGCGGCAACTTGCAGCTGTCCGCGGAGCTTGTTGAGGATGCAAACAGCAAGGGCCTCGCCGTCGATATCCTCCGCAATAATGACAAGAGGACGACGCAGCTGGGTCGAGGCCTCGAGGGCAGGAATGATGTCCTGCACCGCCGATATCTTCTTTTCGGAGAGAAGAATAAGAGGCTTCTCAAACTCGACCTTCTGTGCCTTGGCATCGGTGATAAAGTATGGAGATACGAAGCCACGATCAAATCGCATACCTTCGGTAACCTCCAGCTCATCGTTCAAAGTCTTCCCCTCCTTGACGGTAATGACCCCTTCCTTGCCAACCTTCTCCATGGCATTGGCGATCAGCTTACCAATGTGGGTGTCCCCGTTCGCACTTATTGTCGCGACCTGGGCAATCTCTTCGCTCGTGGTAATATCGCGCTTGTTCTTCTGGAGGTACTCGACAACAGCGTCTACGGCGGCCTGAGTACCACGGCGGAGATCCATGGGGTTGCAGCCGGCAGCGACGTTCTTGACGGTCTCGGAGAAGATGGCTCGGGCTAGAACGGTAGCGCTGGTGGTACCATCACCGGCAGACTCGTTTGTCTTGGAGGCTACATCTTGCAGCAACCGGGCGCCCAGGTTCTCGAACTTGTCTTGCAGTGTGATGGCTTTAGCGACGGTAACACCATCTGTTCCGAGGAAGGTTAGCAAGCACATCCACAGACCATGGTCCATATAAAACAGTGGTTCAGCTAGCTACCTTTTGTGATCTTCGGTGAGCCGTAACTCGACTCGATCAGAACGTTACGGCCCTTGGGACCTAATGTGGTGGCAACAGCCTTTGCCAAAGTCTCGACACCAGCAAGCAGGGCAGCCCGACCCTCGACACCGAACTTGAGCTCCTGTTATGCACACAAGTCAGCACTTGTCCAACCGTCTCAAACAAATAAAGTGAATCGGCGAACCTTGTGGGCAAATCGGAGTTGCTGCGACAGACCAGCACCAGCGCGGTATTTGGTGGCGGCCGAGGATAGGGCGGAGGCCCTGGCGCGGGACGAGAGGGCGCGCTGCATGGTGATGATTTACGGTATACCAATTAGAAGAGATATGATGAAACGAAAATGACACAAGTAGGCGGATTACTGTCCGAGGAAGGTGGACAAGTAGAGTTGCTTGAGGGGATGAGGATGTGGGAAAGCTGGGGAAAAGCTTCAAAAATTTCGGCTTCTGGCTACAAAATATTCGATCGACGGTCCGGCGAGAAGGTGAGAGCTTTGAAGACGCTAACCGATATTGTACTAGCGTGTATCCCAGCGGCGGGCTGGTAGAAAACCGTCGAAGCATGCCCCTCTTCTCTGATTTGCTGTATTCTTCCACAGGTCCTTTGTACTTCGTAACACTTCAAAATACTGTGCTGCAGGTGGATTTCCCAGAAAGGACCAATAGCACTTCAATGGATTTAACAGTGAATTGTTCACTGCATACATCTAGGTTAGGTAAGTAAGTACCGACCTCTACTGTGACGTACATACTATACATCGGAACTTTGAAGTGCAACATCTGGTTACAGAATTGCAACTTACATTACATTACAGGTGCATGCTCCGTACATACATTGTGTACTTAAGTAATCTTGTCGGTCGAAGTCGCCTGAAAATTGAAGCACGGAATTTCTACTCTGAATTATAAATCAACCTATAAAACCCCCGTTTCAAAGTGCATATATACGACACCAGGCGGGTAGCTGATTAGCTGGTACAACTGAGGTCAGCAAAGGCAAGACAAGAACTGCCGGCTTTAACCTCGATTATCGCCGCCTTTTTGCTTGGTTGCTGACAAAACATGAGATGAGTTCAAACTATAAGAAGAGACATATTGTCCATACCTATTGAAACGTGTCTCAAACCCCATCGTGAGCATCAAAAGGAACTCGAGAGTACCTTAACCGACAATGTCTACTGTAATAAAGACCATCGTTGCTACCGGGGCGAGCTCTGGCATCGTAAGCGGCAACACCAGACCAACTTATTATCACAATCAATGCTGACAAACACGGTTAATGCAGGGCTTCGAGGCTGTCAAGCAATTGTTGTTCCAAGCACAGCCCTATAGCTTTATTCTCGGTGTCCGAGACATCAAGTCTACTACAGATGCCTACAATGGGCTCAAGTACGACGGCAGCAAGCACACGGTCACCATCCTGCCCCTCGAGCTGAATAACATGAAATCCGTCAAGGCATTTTCCCAGCAGGCCCTTGAGAAGCTGGGTCCAAGACCAATTAACTACCTCTTGCTCAATGCGGCAACCGCCTATAGCAAGAAAGTAGCTGAGACGGGGCCGCACGGCTCCAAATGGATTGAGACATATCTCGTCAATCATCTCTGTGTGTATCAGCCCTCCAAGTCAAGATAGATATTCATAGGTATGACTAATGTCGGATAGCACAACATTATCTCCTCCATCTACTACGACCAAAGCTGGAGGAATCCAAGTCCCGCGTTGTAGTGGTCTCTTCCGGAGCCGTACGAATTGTAAAAGACCCTAGTAAGGGGGACCCCTATATCTCCACAGCTGGTACTACCAGGGCTGACTATTTTCATCTCAGGTACCCTAGAGGATGAGATGCTGTCGACGAAAGACACGGGCAAGATGGTTTACCCCGCCTCTAAGTTCATCCAACTCCTCGGTGCACATTGGTGGCGCCGTCAGCTCCAGGGCACTTGCGAGGTTGTGGCCGTGTCTCCCGGTTTGATCCCAGATACGCGCCTTAGCAGAGGGAGCGATTTTGAAATACCGGACAATCTCCCCGATGCGAAGAGCGTGCCTGAAGGTACGTCTCTTACGATTCAAGCCCCTTCTCCATTCGGCAGTCAGAGAGCTCACCAAATTGCAGGTGCGCAAAGCGTCCTTCGGGCTCTCACTCGAGAGGATTTGCCCGAAGATCCAGAGCAGATCTTCCTCACGAGTTGGGGCGAGTGGTGGCCCAAGGAGATCTATGAGTTGACGCTCGACAAGAAACTCCAGGATAAGTGGTCGCCAAGCCAGGAAGATATCGAGAAAGAGGAAGGCGTTACTGCTTAATAGTGAATGTAGGCGAGCTCGCTAGTACAAGTTTGTAGAGCACAAGCTCATTCCATTCGACAGTCGTCCAGTACAGCTATTAGGCCAGTGCTTCATTCGTTTCTTTGACCCTTTCAGAGTCTATAGGTGCTAGAGCACCTGTATCCTAACTATCACATCGATCTCGGACGCTGCGTTTTGAGGAAATGTGTATATACCTTAAGCCCAGATATACCAGCGCGGCACCTAACGCAATAAATACATCCAATTACCTATGTTTCGCAATGACGACGGGACTGCTTATCTACGATTGCCAAGTTCATAATCCCCGATACCATATAGCACGTTCATGTTATAAGATGCTTGCCCTAACGCCATCGGAATCAAATGGCATTGGAAATGCTATGCCCTTCGTATTAGCTATACGTCAGCATATAGCTACAGCTCTAGCGATATAGTAATTTCGTATAGGTAGAGAGAGGCTCATAAGAAATTCGAAAACAACAACGCATAAAATAAAGTGACTGAATTCCTAAAATATCCCTCGGTGTCGTATTATGAAGCTAGATATCGGCCATCAGAGCCGGAAGAGGGGGGGAAAAGCGCATGGGAACTTGCATGTAAACAAGGCTAATGCCAGGGGTGAGCTTCAGGAATGATAAATAAGTGCTTTTTGGCTCTCTCGTCCCAAGAAGAAAAGCATAGGATAAGCGGGATGAGTGCCATCGAAACATCGTAGACAATCACATCTCAAAGGGTGCTTTCATAAACACTGCTGTCGACAGAGAGGGCAACACGGCTCTCCACATATCTGTAAAGCAATGTTATCTTGCAATAACCGAAGCCTTATTGTAGCACGGAGTAGATAAAAGACAATACGTAACTACTCATCCGAGACCCTGCTCAATACCAGTAGCATGTGTCAATGCCATTGCCGGGTCTAGTTACGCGGCGATAGGAGGCTGATCAAAATATTAGACAACAGTAGCTTTCTGCCATAAAAGATGAAAATAAAGGCCGTGCTAGATGACCATAACACGAGTGAGACTTTATTCGGGGATTCCTTAAATACCTGCGACCCAGCCTTATATAGAATTGAAGATCTACTAAGCTAGTTGCGACCCAAACACTCACAGATCGGCCTTGCTCCCGCAGGTGTCTCTTCGTTGAAATGCCCCGTGTTCAAATGAATCTACTGCCAGAGGCACTCTGAATACTAATCATCATACCCCCAGCACACGAGCGTTTCCTACGCTTGGATTTCTACCCTCGTAGGAAGCTTGCATCTAGATACGCATACACATTGATAATTTAGCAACGATTCGTTAGCTGAAAGACCATCCCTATGCTTTGGCGTCTAATCCCCAGAGTTAGCATATCTAATCGAATCCATCTTGTGAATATCTCTCGTCTACACGATGCAGGCCATGCTCGCCCAAAGTCAAGCTGGGAGCTATCCTCATGAAAATCCAGCTCATATGCCTAGTCAAACAGCCTGACGGACAGAATGTGGCCCAGGGAGCGGCTGGGCTGTGTATAACGTGCCGCAACAGCAAGATACTATGACGCGGTGGTAGGTACGAAAATATTCAAAGCCGGTGGAATGCTGCGATACAACACGACACGGCACGGCGACAGGTACGAGTACACCCGGCAGTATAACTGCACCCATAAATTCGCTAGCTATCTCACCAACCGGCTCGGGACCTCGCGCTGAGTAGCTCGGCGGACGCGGCCAGCACAGCGTGTTTGTTGAGCCGGTCGCCAGGATGCCTTCCCGAGAACGTGTCCTCGTACACCAACGCAGCCGCCTCATTGGCGCAGGATATCCTCAGAGCCACGCCTTCGCTTCTGGCCGCGAGTGCGGATGAGCCAGTCTTGATCTCCTTTGGAAATATAAACATGTGTACAGAGAAGACCTTTGAGTTTCGCCGGCCGGAGAATATGCTGCTGCATAGCTGGTGGCGGCGATATCATCTTCACAATCCGGACGCGGCGTGCAAATGATTCAGCATTGGCAGCAATCTAACACGTCATCACGTCTGGAACGGCTGCGAATATATCCAGCCGTGTTAAGCTGGCTGGCGGCTGAAGGTGCCCACGGGTAATCAATGATCGATTCGTAAAAAGAAAAGAAAAGCCACGGCATGAGCCGGACACCTCAACTCGGTCCCCGTGTTTATGCGGCTCTGAGCACTCCTGTCCATCCAGCTGGTACCTTTGCGATACGACTTCGCGTAATAATAATAAGTCATGAACTAGCGCCGCTAATGACACCGATTGGTCCGTTCGAGCCTCTTCTGGTTCTGGAACTCTGAGTGGATTCCAGCCGTGGCGCAGGACGAGATCAAGATCCATCCTCTCGGAAGAGGAGGAGGAGGATAAGGAGGAAATATACCTACGTCGCGTGGTCGTAGACAGCGACTGTTATCCGTGTTCTGGGTACCTATTTGGGCACTAGTGCTTCGGCCCCTGGTGACGCGCTTGCGGTTATTTCCAGATACACTAGTGTACATCGTATCTGTCTTAGCATGCCACATGCTCGTCACGTTGTTAATTGACGGAGATGCATGTTTGGTAAGGTACACGCATGTACGGAGGCTGAATTGGAGGTTTAAGGCGACTGGATCTGGGTATCATTACTCGAGTATACACCGTGGATCGACGATGATCGCGTTTTCTCACACTGGGCGGCCGGGGGTCGAAGTCAGCATCCTTGCCTAGGTTCTCTAGTGTATATCGTAGAGTGAATCTAAGTGGGAGTTAGGTTAGGTATATTGCGTGTTCAACTTCCTACAGTAGATAACAGAGGATATGTTTGAATCCTATTACGTAGCGTTAGCATGTGTCGGTCGTTCGCTTTTATCTGCGGGGAGAACGGAATCGTATACTTAGCTGGTTCTCCTGGAGCTGTTGGTTAGATTAGATCAAATCAAGACAGAATGTGCCTAAACAGTTATCAGAGTAAGTTTGAGGGCTTCCGCGAGACTCGAAGGCGGGTAAGACAATAACACAACACCGAAATCGATAGGATTGATTCATTCTAACGACTGAGCTGAAGATCTACATATTCATACTTATTTACATATGCTTTCACGAGGCAATCGTCGTCCCATGATATTTAGCGTAGCCTGAAGTAGGACGATGCAGGTACACTGCAGGCAGGTAACATAGACTCGAACCATCTCCGGTTCGGTTCGATCTATGCCGACCTTGTCTTAACTATCCTCACTAACCGCGCCCCTCTCATTCCATGTCTCCCGTCAGCTCTCGTACTTCTCCCCGGGGCGCTGAATAACCAGGTATTACGGACCTACATAGGCTCCATGTAGGCCGTACCCTGCCGAGATAGGCGTGCAGCGAACAGCCACCTGCCGAATTAGTCCAAGCATCGGGAATAACATAAGCTGGTATATAGGTTCGGGATCGCGTCTCTGCTGCGTGTCTGTTGTTTTTCTTCCTTCATCTCGGTGACCATTCCGATCATTCCTTTTTCTTTTTCTTTTTTCAATTGATCATTGAAGAAAGAGGGTCGGTTGCAACCATGGAGTTGTTCCAAGCTTTCGTCTGGCTGTTCTGTTGCGCTATTGGGCTTAACTCCTTGGCTTCCGCGCACTCCCTACCGCCAAGGCAGCGCATGCCAAGACGGCTCCAAGGTCTTGATGCTGCTACCGGCGCGTTGGTATCGAGGAATAGTCGTCCTGCCTACTATTTCGACCAGCCTGTAAGTCAATCGTAAGCTGCCAAGCGGATGCTACCGTACTAAACGACTAACTCTTCGATATAGATCGACCACTTCCCTCATAGCGCACGCTATGCCCCTCATGCCAAGGGAACATTCAAGCACCGTTATTTCGTAGAGACGTCTTACTACAAGCCAGGTGGGCCTGTGTTCCTCTACTTGGGAGGAGAGGGTCCAATTGACAATGATTCGTGAGTCAATCTTTGCTCCAGGCAACGAGTGTGATTTTATCTAACTGTGCATTTAGACATCTCGATGGCAGCTTGATTGAGCAGTTCATCAAGAGGTTCAATGGCATCGGTGTCGTCCTGGAGAACCGCTTCTACGGCACAAGCGTCCCGTTCAACACGTCGACGACGGATGAGCTGGCGTACCTATCCACGGAGCAGGTCATCGCCGACTTCGACGTGTTCGCCAGGGAAGCCAAGCTCCCGGGCGTCAAGAACATCAACGCCCCCTCTACCCCCTGGATTCTCTATGGCGGCAGCTACCCGGGCGCGCTGTCCGCGTTCACGACCAAGACGTATCCCAAGACCTTCTGGGGCGCTATCTCTAGCTCCGGCGTGATTCACGGCCAGGTCGAGTACCCGCAATGGTATGACCCGATCCAGAAGCTCGCGCCGCAGGACTGCGTCACCAGCATCAACGACATCGTGGACAAGATCGACCACCTCGTTGAGACCGGGAACGCGCCCGCCATCCGGCAGCTCAAGTCCATCTTCGGCCTCAGCGCGCTCGAGGACATCCGGGACTTCGCGCAGACCATCGCCTACCCCATCGGCGGCCCCTTCTACTACCCTACGAACACGTTCCAGGAGATCAACTGGAACCCGGCCTACGGCCACCAGGACTTCTTCCAGTTCTGCGACAACGTGACCGACGCGAACGTCACGCCGGCGCGCGCCGTCGTCGACCGCGCCCTGGCCAAGTACACGGGCGGCGAGCCCTGGAAGAACCTGGGCAACTACGCCGCGTACGTCAAGCGCGTCATCCTCCCGCTCTGCACGAGCGGCGACTACAACAGCCCCGAGTGCTTCGGCACGCAGCACCCGTCCTGGTGGGCCAACACCACCAGCGGCGCCGAGCGCAGCTACCTCTACACGACCTGCACCGAGTTCGGCGGCTACCAGGCGGCGTACCCGCGCGGCAAGAAGTCGCTGCTCTCTCGCGTCATCGACAAGCACTACACCCAGCAATGGTGCAACTGGGCGTTCCCGAGGGGTAAGAAAAATAGCACCCCCCTCCTTCTCCTCCTCTTCCCCCCCTCCCCCTGCAGCCACACCGACGATCATTTACGTTTCATTAAAACACTGACACTGACACTGACTCAACGTTAACAGGGAAACACAACTCCATCCCGCCCTCGCCAGACCTGGAGAAATGGAACGTCTACGGCGACTTCAACTTCAGGGCCGAACGGCTCCTATTCGTTGATGGCAGCGCTGATGTCTGGAAGGACCTCTGCTACCACTCGGACCTCGCGCCCGCGCGCACCTCGTGGGACACGCAGCCGCAGCACCTGATCAACGGGGCCGGCCACGTGTGGGACCTCCGCACGCTCGAGGACATCGAGACCGAGCCGCAGTACGTCCGCGCGGCCACGAAGCTGGAGATCCGCACGGTCGAGACTTGGCTCAAGGCCTTTAAAACCTCGAAGTCCGTTGCATACTAGATTTTGTCGTGTTTTCTGACCCATGTTATCTAGCGGCCGCTGATTAGATGCCCTTAGAGAGATGATTCGTATATAGATATATATACTGGCTTAAGCGCTATGCGTATTGCAGAATAAGAATCTGTCATGAGCTCGTCAGTATGTGATTTGAACATGAAGTTACAGATTGCCTTTTATTAACCATGAACATTATTCAATTCTATCATGTATTTTGTTGTGCAAGCTGTAAACTTCTAATGCCATTTCTTTATTACTGGCAATATCTCACCCTTCTAACCAAGTTCTTTGGGGGCGCCATCTCTCGTCGGCGCTATAGTCTTCTGTAGAGGTAGCAGGTCTCTCCTAGCCTCATGCATCGCCATCTGCTGCATCAGGTTGTCCATGGTCACCAACGTAGCCATGGCTTCAACGATATATAGCTCTGGGAACACCACGGTGATCATGGCGTCCCTTGGCTGCCAGTATACCTTCTGATTCGCTATCATACGTAGCAGTGGTTTGTTCCCGGTGGATCGTCGCAGGAGCCTTTTTTAAAAGATAACATACATGGTGCCCTGAAAGCTTTCCTAAAGGTCGATATGTTGCTAGCGTTGTGTGCTACGATAGGAAGGCGATGGACTAGATAGTGAAAATGAGAGGCTAATCGAATTGAGCCTTGATTGCCTAGGTATATACTGGTATAATCTGTGAAATTATGTCTTGGAAAGAATCGGATCTAGAAGTTGATGCGAACCAGAGTATGTTATCGTGGGGGTTTAGAGGTTACCTATAATTTTTAGGTGACGATAGGTACCTAGTGCTATAGTACTTAGGTAGGGTAGGCCCTCCGAGCCGGAGCTCCGCGACAAGTCCCGGTAGGTTGGCGCTACCTATCATATGTTTTTTTTTTATTCCTACAAAATTCAGTCTATTTCTTATGCTGCAATTAGCCATGATTGAGGTGGATTTGGGTTTCTAATTTCTGTTTTATATACAAAATCACGTCCTCTTTTGGTTATCTGATAATGTTTCCCAAATGCCCAACGGGATAAATACTCATTGGTTGGTTGAAGCTAACCTGAGGTGTCCAGTTATCATGCATGTGATAGGCCCAAACAAGGGTTTTTTTCATCCATCCATCTCACTTCACTTATACACTCACTCACTCACTCACTCACTGGCTTACTCTTCACTCATTCACCTCAACATCAAGCTAATCCAGCAGGAACAACAGAATAAGTGAACAGCAGACTCGCAACAAATCTCAATAAGATGAGATTTAAGACCGCCCTCAAAAATCCTCCCATAAACTCATAAAAACTCCCCTCGATTGGCATTCCAATGTCCCTAAGGGCCCTCCCAATCCGCCTCCCAGCGACCCATTCCCCCATCACCATCACCACCCTCACCCTCACGAGACCAAGACCCCAACGAAATCCTCAGCCAACACGCTTCTTCTCCGCGGAAGCGGTCTCCCGCCCCTCAAACTTAGTCCAGGTCTACATATCGCGGAGCACGGACCCGTACCTGAATCTCTCCATCGAGCACTTCCTGCTCCGGAGATCGCACGCCGACTCCGTCGTCCTCCTGTTGTACACGAACCGCCCCTGCGTCGTCATAGGGCGGAACCAGAACCCCTGGGTAGAGGTGAACCTCGGCCTCGTCAATCGGCGCGGGGTCCTCCGTCGTCTGCGCGCGGGGTTGGAGTCCGCGGCGCTGGAAAGTGAGTACGAGGGTGAGCATGAGGGTGAAAATGAGGGTGAGATTAGGGATGGGGATGAGAACGGAGAGGCCGCGAAGAGAAAAGACGTGACCAACGACGACGACGACGTGCTCCTCGTGCGCCGACGCTCAGGCGGCGGGACGGTGTTCCACGACGCAGGCAACGTCAACTACAGCGTCATCTGTCCTCCCGCCGCCTTCGACCGCGACAAGCACGCCGAGATGGTCGTCCGCGCCCTGCGCCGACTAACCAAGACCCTTCCTCACGCCGCCGTGCGCGTCAACGAGCGCCACGACATCGTCCTCGACATCCCGCAGTCCGCCTCGTCATCATCACCATCATCATCAAGCCCCGCAGACGTCAACACCAGCAGCACAGGCATGGAAGAGGACGCGAACGCGGCGACAAACCCCGCAGACGCCAACAACATCAGGACCTTCAAGATCTCCGGCTCCGCCTACAAGCTGACGCGCACGCGCTCCCTCCACCACGGCACCTGTCTCCTCTGCTCGCCCCACCTCCCCTTCCTCGGCCGTCTCCTCCGCTCGCCCGCGGCGCCGTACATCAAGGCCCGCGGCGTCGAGAGCGTGCGCTCGCCCGTCCGCAACGTCGGCGGCGGGATCTCGACCGCCGCGTTCGAGGACGCCGTCGTCGAGGAGTTCCTGAGCATGTACCAATCCCAAACCAAACCCCACTCCCAATCCCAAACTCAGTCTCAATCCCAAGCCCGAGCCCAGATCATCACCCTAGACGCCGCCAGCGCCGCGGGATCCATCCCCGAGGTCATCGCCGGCGTCGCCGAGCTGCGGTCCGGGGACTGGATCTACGCGCAGACGCCGCAGTTCGTCTTCTCCTCGCACCCGACGGCCGACGATCCCCGGCCGCGCCCGGACCTGCCCGCTGATCTGCCGTCCTCGTTCTTCCCGCCCAGTCCGCGTGCGAGTCCGACGAGCGTCTCGGCAGACGTGGGAGATCGACCGCCGCCCGGTCTGACGATGACCGTGCGCCACGGGCAGATCACTGAGGTGGTGAGTGCCGCTACTGCTGCTGCTGGCGGTGACAGTGACGGTGACGGCTTGGTTAGCTCCCTCAAAGGCTTGCATCTACACCACGTCGACGACTGGCGCGCGCGCGTCGGGAGTGGGAATGAGAGCGTCGGACGCTGGCTGAACCGGCTTTTCGGCGTCGGTGGCTAGGTAGGGTCCAGGGGTCTGTTTATGAGCAGCGAGACGAGATCTAATTATCGGTCGAACAGAAAGGAACCGAGAGACTGTATATTGAGAAATCTTCGTTACATATGAATCACGGCGATTACACCCGTAGCGCCACTCCTCCCAGGCATCGGCATTTCACAGCAGGATATATAGATAAGTAGGTATAGACATAAATAGATACCCCCCCAAGCCGCTTTCGCCGCATCATAGTGTATGCAGTTGTATTATCTCATCTCAAACCCACGCCGAATCCTTTATTCCAACGAGCTCGTCCCCATCACGCCCTGACCAAACCACTGCGCGACAGTCTTGAATCGCTCATCGCTCTTACTCAGCGCATCCTGGAAGAGATCATGGCGCTCAGCTCGCTCCTCCTGTCCGCGCTTCATAGCCCTCACAGCAGCGTTATTCGGGGCGCAGACGGGACACTCAGTCTTATCGCCTCCGTCGCCGTCTCCAGCAGAGCTATCGACTTTAAGACACCGTTGATGAAAGCTATGCTTACATAAGAAGTGCACGACTGGCAGATCCAGCGGGGCGCCGCATCCCGGACACCGCTGGGCTTGGAAGACGGCTGGTTTAGTCCCGAGCTCCGCAATCTCGACGCGCTTTTCCTCGGTCTCTTTCCGAAAGGAATTAATCTGCCGCTTGTTGGTGGCAATCTCGCGTCGTTCGCGCGTGATAGTCTCGTGTAAATAAGGTTTGATCATCCCCATGGTGGCGACAGGGTTAGACCCCAGCGTCTGAATTACTTGCAGCGGTGCCATGAGGCCATCAGCGTCGATTTTTTTCAGTACGTTCGCCAGCTCCTCGGGCCCAGCCTCGTCGAGAATGCGCGGGTCTGATGTAAAATAGGCGAGCGCGGCTGGATAGAGTTGGGGTTCCCGTGGACCATATTTCCGCAGAGCTTTGATAGCCCCGCGCGTATCCTTGGCCGAGGTGTAGGACCGGAAAATATCGAATAGAAGACCTGACTGCTCCTTCACGAGCGTCGTGCCATCATGGAAATCGGAGAGATGGGACAAGAGCAGCACGTTTGAGTTTTCGATGGGTAAGTCATGCCCCTCTATGAGCTTCTTTGCTTTTAACTCCCACTCTTCTTTTTGTACACCTTTTCCATCTTTCGCTTTGTGGAGATACATCTCAAATAGGGTCGTATAGATATCTTCCTTATCCCCTTCTCCGAGGGAATTGGCTTGGAGGCATGCTTCTAGAAACACGATGAACTGGTCGGGATGGTCGATGAAGGATGAAAATGCAGAACGAGGCGGTGGCGGGGTATATTTTGGTACATGATCGTCATCTTGCTCGACATCCGAGGTCTCACGTCCGACTGTGGGTTGGCTGTCCCCGTTGGTAGCCGGGGAGGAGATGGCGGAGGTACCCATATACGGCAGAGGTAGCAAGCTCGTAAGATTTTGAACAGCATTCGCAGCTCCGGCTGCTAAACGGTTTCCCGAGGATACAGGGACCGCTTCTACAGGCACATAGTGCACTTTTGGCTTGTATTTACCCGTGTAATAATCAATGAAAAACTCAGCTGTACGATTAGGGCAATGCTCCAACAATACTCTGGCATACTTCATCAAGGAAGAGTAGGCCTACATATGGTCAGTGATTATATATCCCAATAGACTAGGACTACCAACCGTTTCGGCATCAAGGTGCCAGATAAAATCGAGCGCTTCGGAATAAAGCTTGGAGTCTTCGATTAATATGTCCACGACTAGCTCGCTCTCACCATGCTTTGTCGCGAGATATGCGGCTTGCTCGAAATAACCTCCTTGTCTACACATAGTGATGGCTGTTTCCAAGTCAAACTTTAAATCCCCTTCGGATCTGATGAATTTCTCGAGCTTCTCAACATCCTTGAGTTTTGCATAGCAATTGAGCAGCAGCGTGGTATGGTCCGCCGTTGCTCTGTGGTGCTCGTGCAGCTCTTCAAGATATTCGATGAGATTATGTATCCTTTGTGTATCAAGAAACTCGAAGATTGTTAGGAATACATGACTAAGAATGCCAGGGGGAAGACCTACCTTGCGAATCACTTGGGAAGGCTCCGTGTTATCGATGGCTTTTATATATTGACCCATGGCACTGTCATAGTCGCCCTTTTGGTACAAATGATCACCGTACCTCCTGTATATAATGTTTTGTTGCTGCATGTCCATGCCAGATTTCTGAGCAAGGTTGATAGCAAGAGGAAACAGATTTCGCTGATACAGCAGCTCAAGCCTTTGCTGTAGCGACTTTTCGTGGTACCTATTGATCTATCTCTCGTCAGCACAGACGTAGCTACAGATTTTAGGACCGTTTCATACCTTGCCATCTTGGGTCAAGATGAAAAGGTCACCCCAAATCTGAAAGAGCGCCTTCACCGGTGAAATGAGCGTTTCCGAGTGCGAAACTATTTGTAATTGCGGATCGATCATCGTGAAGGTCGCAGCATTGAATAAGGATTCTGTATTTGCGCCACCAAATCGTCTCCGCAGATTATCTGGTGCACCATTGCTCGAAGACGACGGCGGCGAAATGAGCGCAACGTAATTTTCGAAGGTCGACACGAGTGTAGTAGCGCCTTCATTGGCAAAGCAGAGTCCTCTGCCTTCGACAGTATAGTAATAGACAGCATCTTCCCGAACAACGATGATATCGCCAGCTTTCTTATTGACCGTCATACACCCTGCGGCACACCCCGCGTCTTCGATGGTTCGTGGCGGTTGCCCGTGGCCTCTCGCAGTTATGACGAGCTTCAAGAGCTTAGACGTAGTGGCAACAAACAGTGTGGGTAGCTTGGGATCTGACACGAATTCGATACCAGTGATCGGCTCCTCAGACTCGTATACAACTCTCTGCTTGGTGCCTCGGTCGTGAATCAAGTCGCCTCGTATAACAGTAACCGCCCCGTTTGCGAAGCCTACAGCGAGCTGGGAGAGGTCGTCGAGGGCGGTGAATGCGGATATCTATAAGGACTATCATGAACACATGCGAGGCTTGAGGGCGGACAAGTAGACCCACCGGAAACTGTTTGTGGCCGTTACTGATGTTGATGGTGCTCAGACAGGTCGGCAGCCCCGTCCTCTTGACCGGCTTGTCGAGTGCCCAGACCTTCAGCACCGGTTCGCTGCTCAAGTCCTCCTGTTCGAAGTCAGCACCTCCGACACTACGCCGACTCGGATACGAAGCAGTATCATGCGTACCGAAACGGTAACCAGCAAGCTCGTGCCCTCGACCTGGAGCATGTGTGTGATGCGCCCCGTTTCGTGTGCGTGGAAACTCCGGACGACTTTCCAGCTCGGCCCGATTATGCGCACGTATCCATTGTCGCTACCGAGGAATAAGCTCTCGGAGCCGGAGCATACGCTGGAGATCTCGTTATTCTCGAAGAACGATCGTGTCTCGTCGCCGAGCCTGACCTGGCTGACCTCGAAGAAGTCGAATGCTTTCCACTGAGGGGCAAATAAGTCAGCTATGTATCAGGCTTAGGACATCGTCAAATTGGTATCGAGATGATACATACCAGAAGCAGAGCCATGGCGCGTGCTCAAGTTTACGCGACAGCTCTATGTGGGCATTTTGTCAGGACCCTGCTTCTCTAAAAGTACGTGCAAGTAGAGCGCTGCCTACATCAGGAGCTTCAATTGGGAGCTGTAATGCAGTCAATGGATCCACCCCGAACGTCACCGCATCACGCTAACTTAATGGACATGACGCTAGTGCTGTGGCGGTGCAGAACCATTTCTGCTTATGGCTTAGCTTCTTTGTATATAAGACTTTCGAAATCAGAAACAACAAGATGGTCCAAATTCGGGGAATTAATTGGGCATCTCTTTCTCGCTTATCAGAATTACCAAGAAATATACTAAGAAATACATATACAAATATCGTGAATCAACCTCGTGTCCCGTTGCCATTTATCTATCTTTTGACGTTCCATGCCCTGAATGCCCGCCTATAAGACTCGGCTGATGTCCCCTTGTGAGAAGCGTGGGCCATATCGTCACCACCCAGATCCACCAGCGGTGCCATCGACGGTCGGCCGTGGGCACATTGAAAGGGAAACGCGCACTCTGCCAGCTGCTTCACTAGATTCGCGCATTCGGCCTGGGACAGGGGGTCGTTGAACATAATTGAGCTACGACACGCCCTAGAGTTGATCATGTCCAAGATCCCTTGCGGGCATCCGTGAAACCTGGTGATCCAGTGCGGTGTAGTAGCCTCGCTATCTTGAGTACCAGTGTCCTTCTGGGAATTCCCATGATGGCTTTGCGCTTCGGTTTTCCAAGCCTCTTGCCTGAGAAGCTCGATTAGGAGGCGTGGCTCAAGTCGACAGCGTTCCGCTATGCTAGGCGGCAACTTCGTTACTCCGATCTGTCTGGGCCCGGTATTTCCAATAGCGGATATCGGCATAACGTAGTAATGAATCCCCCAGTGAGCAAAGTACATCATCGTGCGCTCCAGTTGTGTTGCATCTCTAACTGAGATATCAAATTTCAACGGCTGCTCCAGCAACTCTGTGCGGGCTATATAAGCCGTCGATATTCCATTATCCATGGGCTCAAAGTAGTTTCCCATTAGCGACTCAACTCTGCATCTCTCGTCTGCGGCGTGTTGGTCGATAATGAGTAAGAGAGACGCGGTCGGATGTGGTCCTCTAATTTTATAGGTAAACGGATCGACTAAAACTTTAGCAAAAATGAATTTCCGATCAACCTGTGCAATGACCTCGGCACTACGCAATGCTGCCTTGGATACTCGGCCCTGCATGGGCGGCCCTACGTCGGGAGAGCCTTGAAGCCAAGTATTGCATCCAAAGGACTGCATCAGCCGGCTTGGGTTATTACCTTCGCTCGAGGCACTGGGAATATGTGGCTCTGTGGTCTTGAAAACGGGATTTTCCCAAGATGACAGTAGCTCGCCTAGCCACGCACTCCGATTTGCAGTCGATGCCGGCCTCCGACACGACCCAACTTGTTTGCGGCGTTTCGGATTCGCTGTTTCGCAGCCCTCATCTGTTTGACAGCACTTAGGCGGGTTTATGATGAAGCCAGTTTTAGGGCCAACAAGTACAGTTTCTTTCGTAAACGGGTTCGTCCATGTGATATCTTCGTTGGAAGATCCCTCTTCTATCCCCACAGATAGATGC
This sequence comes from Nemania serpens, assembly GCA_022578855.1. Classification (NCBI taxonomy): domain Eukaryota; kingdom Fungi; phylum Ascomycota; class Sordariomycetes; order Xylariales; family Xylariaceae; genus Nemania; species Nemania serpens. The sequence goes on from MU396757.1 coordinate 182,673, forward strand.
CTTTGGTCGAGTGCAGGGGCCAGCGGGCTTGTTGTAGCAAAAGGTGCTCGCAGCAAGCTCCCATCTGCACCAAACAGAGGGGGGATAGAGTCAGGGTTGTTTGTACTGAGATCCGGAGTTACTAAAGGAGCCTGACACCCTTCATCTGTCAACTTGACGTCAACTATCTTGTCATATATGACCTGTTGGGGTGACCCAGATTTGATTCCAGACCAGAAATCAAATGGAGATTCTGGTCGTGGGCGCGAGCTGTGGTCGCGGTGAAAACTCAGTCGCGTTGTGGTTAGGTCCCCGACACGCTGTTTATTACGAATTTCAGTTGCTGATTTTGATCTTGTATCGGACTTGCTAGAGAGACTCGTCTTAGGCGCATCCGGCTTTAAGTTTTTGCTAGCAGCATTGTCTTTCGTGTTCCTAATCCGTTTTGGGCGGAAACAGTATTTCTTCAAAAACTCGTAGGTCACTGCCTTCAGTATGTCTATTATCGAGGCCAAGTCCTGGTGCCGCTCATCCAGTATCTCATCCATTTCCTTACATTCAATGGGATTCGTGCGTCCGCCAATCTGGATTTTGATGTAGAACATTGGCCAGCGATCTATACCTTTTCGGCCCTTCAGGTCTTGGCTAGTGAACCCGTCTCTTCTGTATTGGGCGTCTTCTGCGCCCCCGTCACGTTCATTACTTTCGCCGCTATCTGGTTCTTCTTCGATGCCGTAACTAGAATTTGAAAATATTCGGTTGATTTCCTCATATAGGATGTTCGTCGAGCCATACCCGTTAGACACTGGATGAATCCCAATGCTGATGAACTGGGCACGCTTGGTCGCGACGGGGCGTAGTGAGACGACCCCGGTGACCGACAGCCCGCCAGCTGAGGCCTTCAGCGGAACCCATTCCTCCGGCTTGTTATTGTCGGAAAGCTGAGTTTGGTACAAGATCTTGGACACTGTTGTTGTGAGATCAACTCCAAGCCCCTCGCCATCTTGATTCGCTTGGCTGTTACGGACTGAGAGCGTCCACCGGTTCGAAGGTTCCCTAACCGACACAGACACATGCCGGCCCCATGCGAGTATCAAGGCGATGATATCCCGTTTGAGGAGCTCCCAGTGCTTAGCATGCATACCCCTTTCCACCTCGATGGCTCTCTGCTTTACCCTGACTGGCATTGAGCCGAAGAGGTCTCGCACGGTGACTCTCGTTCCATGAGGGAAACTAAGTAGTCTCTGATCGGGAGGTGAAGGGGTATGTCGAGCTAGGATATTTGAATTATAGATTTGAATCGAGTTGTGGGAATGATACTTGCTGTGACGGGAAGTGATGGAAAGTAGTGACAGGTCACCTAGAGATGCCATGAATGTGCCATGTCTTCCATGAAGTGATTCGTCTACGGGATATTTGGAAGTGACTTTACGGAATCTCATCAGCCAAACGGAACACTCCGAGGTAACAGGACTACCCAGACTTACAGTGCAACTTGGCCAAGCCACCACCAGGCTTGAATTCAGCGGGGGGTATTCCCACTCCATTATCTTCGACGGAGCAGTTCCCTCGTATATATTCTACGGATATAGTTACTTTGGTAGCCCCTGAATCGAGGGAGTTCCTGAATAGGCCGCAAACAGCACCGTTGAGAGATGTGATGGTAGCCGAAGATTTGATCTGAGATATCACGCTGTCTGGCAATGGGTGTATAGACATTGCTGACTCGACGGAGATGACATGGGCTGCTGTCGCGGTATGCGAAGCTACCTAGCCGAGCAATGAGGTCCGCCATAAACTATCAGCCACACTTATGAGGTGCACGGTGGCTAGATGTGGCTGATGACGCAATCTGCAGGGGCTAAATGCGCACTCCGCGCTACATACCTCGGTAGGTGCCCACACTGCTCTATCATAGCTATCATAGGTACATACAGTACCTAAGTGTGCCTAATGGAGCAGGTACCTTACATCGGGTACCTCTAGGTTGCCGTTAGGTTCTCTGTAAGTCGTACGTACCGAGACCCTGTCGGCTTTAGGCCTCTCCAGAACACCACGACCCTTCAATACCTTACCTAACCTTACCTGACCTACCCTCTCACTCTCTCTCTTCACAAATGCCAAACTTAAATAGTACAACGATCAACGTCTTATCTTTCTAATCCGCCTTCCTACCTATTACGGCCAGCACTCCGTCATTCATGACACATTGATATCCCTCTCCTCGGATACGATTAATTATCTGCTACGACACTGCATTCGGTAACCTAGACTACCCCCTTCGATCTTCTCGCAACTTCGGGCTTCACCACTAAGCGCTGCCGATTCACACCATCTGCGGCCAAGCTCCGTCGCATATCACCCTTCCTCTAGCATCGCCGACTCTCTCCCGGCAGCTCTATCGTGTACTCGACCATCTACGCCAAGCTATCTGCACCGATGACCATGAACGGGGCCTCTCCCCCTCGAGCCGGTAATTCTCCAGTCCCTCAACACCATAAACACATACACATGATAGAAAGAATCTAACACTGGCCAATCGAGACCACCCCGAGCGCGCAGTTCGCCGGCGACCTTTCACCACCTGGGTCAAGAAGCTCGCCAACTTCAAGAATGGGTCGTCGTCTACCGCCGCCGGCCGAAACGGCAACCCGAAGCACGAAGCCGCCATTAAAGGCTCCAAGAAGCGGCCATCCAAGAACAACAACCCCTACCCCCAGTCAGGCCGTCTCGCCGTCGCCCCGCCGACCTCACAGAGCCACCACTCGCTCACCACTTCGCGCGCCGGTAGAAGTTCGAACCAATCATTAAACCGAAGCCGAGACTCTATCTCCTCATCCACCAACGGGGCCAACCCTCGCACGGGCAGCGCTCATTCGCGGGCGCCCACCCTCTCCACCGGCCCCGATGCGGCGCATTCCATCCATGCGCCATCGCAAATGGAGTCCACGGTCACCGGTACGAGTCGAACCGCTGGCGGTGGATTACGCAGAGGAGAGGACAGCACATTTTCTTCGCCGGCGCCCTCGGTCCGGTCCTTGACGACCACGCTCACGACCATACAATCCATGGCCGCGAACGGCGGCGTGAACGGCGCCCACACGGCTGGCGGGCACTCGGCAGCACATCCGAACAACGCCCAGACCATACAATTCTCTCAGCCTTTTCCCACAAACTCACCCGCCTCCGCCATCCCACCACATCTCGTCCCCCACGGCGGCCACCCTATAACCTACAACTCCGCCACGGCCAATAATCTATTAACTGATAACGCCTCTATTCTCACCCTTGCTTCGTCCAGCAAGCGGAGGCGCAGACGGTCCATGGACACCGACGCTTCGGTTCGCGCTCTGGCTCCCTCGTCGGTATGGGGAGGTAGCCGCGAAAGCCTGCCGCTCAGCGTCCTCAGTGCCAACATGGATGGCATGCGGGACATCACCCCGACTCCAGGCCTGCACCAGTCGACCTCGAGGATCGCGGGCAACGAGCGCACAAGCATCTACTCGACGACCGGCATCGCGCCAGCCCTCCCCAGCGAGCGCAACAGCTTCTACGCCGGCAAGCAGAGCATGGGGGATGGCGCGAGTATCCGCAGCGGCCGCCTAGGGCACGGTAGGGCCGATAGCATCACTGGCAGCGCTGCCGGCGTCAACAATACCCTGGTCAGCCCAAGGGAGGTGTCTGAAAAGAGCCCCTACGAAGGAAGGGACGAACACAGGACGACGAAAGAGAAGGAGACGGAGACGGAGACGGATTAAAAATTGCAAAAGCGAATCCACACCTTCGGAGATGCTGGTATATTATATATACTATATGTCAGTGCTAGGGGGTCCATTTCGAAACGACGATACTCGGAACACCTCGTTCCTCGTCCCACGGTCGAATTACATACGCTATACTACAGCTTTTCGATCATACTATTTTGCGGCTAGCTTCATCCCAGCTCGCAGACGACCACTAGCCTACTAGGTATACGCACCGCACGCAGATTTTCTTGGAGGGGAAGGAAATATTTCGTTTTGTTTTTCGGGGACCGTATGTCAAGGACCGGGGGGTTTAGTTAATGCGGGGGTGGGTGATGAGGCGTCGGCATGGCATGACATGGAGCATGGAGCATGGGGGTATGGGGGATATAGGGGCATGGGCATGGAGCTCTTCGCAAGATGATTCTTTTTCATTTCATTACTATTGTTAGATACCCGGACATTCTGAATCTTTATTGCAAGCACTCTTGAGCGGTCTTTTTCTTCTTCTCTTTTTCTCTTTTGCTGGAGGGGAATCTGCATTTTGCGTGTGTTTTGATACCCTGTGGGATCAAAAACGAGATGCGAGATCCCACCCGAGAAGTAATTAGGTAGTTGGGTAGGTGAGTGAGTGAGCGAGTGGCCAGCATAGCAGCGGGATGATAGTTACTTAGGTAGGGAGAGTGTGTGTATGGGCTGTCTAAGCTAGATAAAACCAGGTTCAGGCTCACGCAAGCGAAGATTATTCAAGCGGCTCGAACTGCGGCACAGTCATAGGCATTTTTGAATAGATACATAATTAAGTATCAAGGATCGAGATTTCTTTTTGCCCCTAACGTATGTGCGGTGGTGCGTGTTTATTTACGTATTTTACATCCGAACTGTTGGTTGATATATGCAAAAGTTCGGCCCCCCACTCCTTCCCCCCTTTTTCTGGTTTTCCTCTCTCATCCCTACAGGAGCGAAGAAAGGACTCTACGATCCAGCGCCTGCTTATGCCTATGCTACTAGTAGTATGGCAGGGGATCTAGAGCCAGGCCCTCGACGGAGAGCTTGAAGGAGTCGTTTCTGCTCGCGGGTATCCGGGGTCTTGATTAGCGGAAGGCGTAAACGGATATTGTGGTGTTGATGTTGATACGTCATCATTGAATATACATATGATAAGACGTAGGGCAACGATAGGGGTCTACGTTGTATTCCAAAACAGAAGAGGGAACAAGAAGAAGAAAAAAAGGCGCAGCGAGGAACAGTAGGGAAAGGATAACGGCAGAATAGAGAAACGGAGGAGTGGCAACAGGGGGGGAGGAAAAGGAGAAGGCGAAAGGAAAATTCCATGAGAAACTCACCGCGAATAACTTCCCGCCGCATCGAGATCTAGCCGTCCGCGGACGCAGTCCTCGAGGTCGACGTCGGCGTAGATGATGCTCTCGTCGTCATCCCACTGCGGGCCCGCGAGGACCTCTCCGTACGGCGAGACGATGCTCGAGCCGCCGCGCGAGATGAATCCCGTCACCGCGGTCCCCGTCTCCGTGGCCGTGGCCGTTCCATTCGACGTACCCTCGCTTTCCCGCCCCCCGCTCTTGTCCTCGTCTTCTTCGAAGACGGCCGACGACAACGGCGCGGTGGCAGGGGCGCTTGCTGTCCTATGAGCGGATGAGTCGACGAGACTGCTGAGCACGATCTCGTTCCCGTCCGGGTCGAAGATGGACCGACGGCGCGCCTTGGGGCCAGATCCGACGCCGTGCGCTGCTGGCGGGCCCGCGGACGCGATGGATGAGTTTTGCTTCTGCTGCTGCGACGCCTCTTCGGCGCCTCCTCGCGTGCACATGTTGGAGCTCACGACGAAGCATCGTCCTTCGATCCCAATAGTACGCACTTTACTCGTCGCAGTCGGCAGCAGTCAGTGTACCACTCGGAAATTTGAACAAGTAATAGCAAAGACATATATATATGGGGAAAGCAAAATTAGTCGGATAACATACTGAGACTGAGCCAGGAATCTCTACCGTCGGCCGTGGGCGCGAAATACAAGTTGATGCTGTGACAATACTTGCGTTAGCAGTGGCGGGCCTGGGTGGACAGGCTGCCGACGTACTTCTGCGAGTAGAGCGAGTATCTCAAGAGCGGCATGTAATTTTCCCAGCAGATGGCGGCCGCGAGGTTCACACGGGTACCGCGGATGGTCGTGCTAACGGCCTTGAGCGTCGCGGGCGACCCTTGTGCCCAGATCAGCCGTTCCGAGCCTGTCTATAACGATTCATTAGCACCTCCTTTGCTCCTCGAGTCGGCATTCTTCTTTAAACTATCCCCTTCGTCGGACGAGATATAACGTCTAGATACTGCTTAGAAGCCCGGAGCTTGAGGGCCGCATTGTCCACTCTTCAGCGTCAATGTCAGATACATCATCCTCCCATTCTCGAAGATGTATCGACCCCAAACCGATCTACCATTATCACCAACACGAGCAAACCGAAAATCACCCTGAAGCGGCAAAAGACTCACCGGCATAACCTTCCGTCTCTTCCCGATCACGCCCCGACGAGGACACACATACACAACAGCGCAGTACAGGCTTCCACCAGCCCGTTCCACGAGTCCCACGACAATGAACACCCCCGTCTCACGAGCGACGCGTTCGAGTTCCTCACGTGTACCGTCTCCCCTGCCTCTCAACAGTCCCGATCCCAATGCCTCGTCCGCATGATCGCTGTCCAGTCCCTCGTCGCTACCCAACTCCCTCCTCACCCACTTTTCCAGCCCACCAGCCCCCGCGGGCCCGACGATGTCCCCCAAGTCGACCGCATTTCGGAAGTACTTGAGGAACTCCTCACGGCCCTCTTCCGACCTCCCACCGATCTTGGAGCCGAAGTCGGAGCCCCTGGGATACCCACCGAAGTACGCCTCGGGTAAGAGTAGGAAATCTGCCCCTCTCTCTGCCGCGGACCGCGCGAGCCTTTCAAGCTGAGCGAGTGTTTCTTGCCTCGTGCTCTGCGTAACGGGAGACGCAGTCGCGAGGCGGATCTTCGTCGAAGGGGCTGCCGCGAGAGACATCCTTTCTTTCAGGCTCTTAGACACCCGTTGAAGACGATGAGAGCGTACAACGAGTAAGCTGTATAGCGCTCAATAGCTAGCTTGGCAAAAGAGGGACCACTGAAGGGCAAGCTACCCAGAGGAATAAGAATGCGAACGCAGACCTCTCGCCCCCGCACGAGGAATTCTTGACCTTCTCTTGGTGGGGGTGCCGTTCGCAGGGCGCGATCCTCTAATTATCCGCAATAGCGTGATGCCCCTATTAGTTAGTTATCCACGGATTTAGTAGCTTTATAATTATATTAAGACTAGGAACACTCTAGGCAGAGCAGAATGTACAGAAGAGCCTACACCCGAGGCGTAGAGACTAGTTCCTCGGACACTGCCGGTTTGTCTGATCTGGCTATATGTCCTTGAAGCAGAGTTATTTGGACAGCAGGGATTTCATGGAGCAGACAGTTGGAGCCATATTTAGGTTCGAAGTTGGCCGACGATAAGCCGACCTACCCCGCAGCAAGCGACGACTAGATACCTTATAAACTTCAGTAACTCTACCTCACCTCTCGGTCTTCTTGCTATCTAACATGGCAGATTTTGTCGATGTTAAGAGAAAGCGGCCTGTTGTATCGGTGTCACACTATTATTTATCTGACTATGTCCCAAGGTATGCATGGCATATTTGTATTGATTAGAGCCCGTAGCGAGATCGAGAACGAAATCCCAAGTCCCGGTGCTATCAGACCAGGAAGGGGTATCTCAGATACGGTATTAGCGGTCTAACACTGGACCTTAAAGTCATTTATACATCGTAAAGAAACCACCGTAACCTTTGTTTTTCATGCGTCCCCGAGCAAGAATCTGGAGTCTTCCCATCATTTCATGTCGTTCATGCATAAGTCCACTGGCATTATGTGACCCCGGGACTCTGTCCCCTCATATCTAAGGTGAGAAATACTGAATCCTGCCACAATCCTCACATTCCGCCACAAGGAGTACCATTGAGTAGGGGCCTACAGCATCAGAGCAGCCAGTCCAGCAGCAGCGATGAGACCAACTGGTGCGGCCGTCTGGCGAGAACCGCTACCGGAATCAGTGCTTGTGGGAGTTGCTGCATCATCCGTGCTGCTAACAGGGGGTGTGGTGGCGCCGGTGGCCTCGGTAGAACCTCCAGCAGTATTGGTAGGCTCTGTGGCGATGGTGGACTCCGACGCAGAACCGCTACCAGTAGCAGAGACGGACTCTGTGCCCGAGCCGCTTGAGGCAGCCGAAGTTGAGAAGATCGTGCTGGTGGCAAGAGTCGTGGTCACCACAGCTCCATCACTATTGGTCAGGGTCGAAACAATTTCAGTTGTAGAAACGGGAACCAGAACACCATCTGTGCCCGAAGTCTCGCTTGAACCGTTGGAAAGAGTGGTAGTGCCAATTGTGGTGGGAACGGCAGAGCCGTCACTGTTTGTGACAGTTGAGATGATTTCAGACGCCGTGACAGAGGCGGTACCTGAGCCAGAGCCGCTTTCTCCGGTGGTAGCAGTGGCAATGACAGTGGCAGTGGGAGACGACGCAATGGCAGGGTCCTGACAACAGAGTTAGCAAGTCAGCAGACATTAATTCAACCCCAGCTAGACACCAGAATAGGAGCAAAACGAATTTGGTTAAGTAGCTAATAGAATGGCTGGAACTATGTGTAGACATCATGACAAGGGGGTAAGGGGACAAAGGGATAACTCACGGCGGAAGCACTGAGACCGTTGACAATAACACCTTTCTCTGTAAACCTGGTATTAGAAATACACTCATGGCGAAGGGTTGGCTTAGGTAATCAGGCGAACGTACCAGCACACCAGTTAATGCCATACTGGATAACGGTTTGGGCTACACCTTGAGGACAGACCACATTGGCGCAGTCAATGATTCCATAGGAGAAATCGATGTTCTTGCAGAGGCAAGCACCGTCAACGGCGTCCGCTGTGGTGCCTCCTCCGCCACAACCAAGTTGGGCAGCTTGGCTGAGCACGCCGCTGAAGCAGGTAGTCTGCAGCAAAAGGTCAGTGGTGCGAGGAGAAAAGGCGTGGAGGTTAATGGGGAGAAGACAACTCACACCGCAGGTTGGGAAGTTGTCAGGCGGGGGCAACAACACAGCGGCAGCAAGGCTAGCCGAAATGGCAGCTAGAACAATGGAAGTCTTCATCTTTGGAGAGGTCGAAGATGGCGTCGTGATGGGCTTGTATGTCTACCTGTCGAGGGCGGTAAGAATCTGCTGTTCCTGAAAACGGATGCTCAAAAAGCGTGCAAGAAAAAGAAGTTGAATACGTAGTAGTGTGAACGCGGGTGAAGGAAGAGGCTGTGATGTTGAGAGAAGATGGTAATGCAGCTGTTGATTGGAATTGGTCGATGCGTGAACAGTGTGGGAGAGGAGGAGAGAAGAGAAGAGAAGAGAGAGGAGGAGGGACACGAATTGGGATAAAGAGGGCGCCGATCCACAGGTGGGTGCTGGTTGAGACAACATGTATCGAAAGAGGGAAGAGCAAAGAAGGTGCAGAGTATTAGTGAATGAGCAGGCAAGAAGTGCGAGTATCGAGGAAGGTGCGCAGTGTCAGTGCATCCATCGTCCGATGTACTTGGATCCGCCAACACGGCAGCCCGTCACAACGCACCTCGCCGTGTATGCCCATCACTTGCTACTTTGCACACCTAAAACAGCTCAATGTGGGATGTAGGTACCTAGGTAGTAGATAGGTTATGTGTCAAGGCTGAAGACGACAGATTGTATACTGAAGACACAGCAGAGAAGGAAAACCAGGACTGTTGTCTAGGGGCAATGGTGCAGGCCCAATACCTACCTGAGGTACGTGAGATGTATGGAAGTATGGGGATAGCAGAAGGATAGGTACTCGGATCAGGAGAAAAGGAAGGGGCAAGGTATACCAACAATTCAGAGTTGCCTGGAAGCTTCATGAGGTTTACAGTTAGGAGGATGGAAGGTATGAGGGACAACAATGCAGACACAGTGATACTTAAGGAAATAAGAGACGACCCGATATATACATCTTTCAGGTTCGGAAGGTAATTAGGTATGTCAGGTGCTGTTTGGGTGCAAGCAAACAGCAAATGGAGAGAGGTAGTGGGCAACAGGTTCTGTACCTACCTTGGGTAGGAATATCAATAGCTGAAAGATATCTGGCCAATGGCTGCTTCCGTCAGATCTCAGATTTTAAATTTAGCGCACTAAGAGAAGGTAGTAACTTAAGACACCACTTCTTTTGTTGTTCGCTGTGTAAGAGGGGGGAGATTATGTGAAGAGAGACAGGGCAAGGGCAATGATAATTACCAGGTGATAGGTACTGTACAATGGGAGTGTTTGCTACAGAATTTCCATGTTCGCAACAAACCGTATGAGAGCAGATCATCACAGGTTAAATATCCCACTGTGACTGTGACTGCGGAACATTCTATTTGGGTGGTCCCGCCTTGTATTACGCAGGTTTCGTCATCGTGGTTCCCTTCATAGATGTTGGCCTCTCTCCTATGTAACATCTCTCAGCCACATGTACCAAGGTGCAATCCTGTAGTCAATTCTAGTACAGATCCCGATCACGCATTAACTAGTAAGTGGTACCTGCCTATCTACTAATCTGTTCATCCGAAAAACTGACAAGGCATTGAAATACATCGATTATTTATGAAACAGGAAAAGACATGTAGCTTAGTAGCAGTAGTATTGTCCAATTTCGAACTTTCCCAGCTTTGGCTCGACTCCATAGAACAGTTTTCTACACAATGGCCGACACCCATGTATACTGGGGAGTACAGCTCCGGTAGTATAGACCACCCATGGTGCTATCTTCCCACCAATCACGCTTGACTCACCTCGATCTAGCAGATCAATATCTACCTACGTAGTACTTATGTTGCTTCAGGTAGAGCTAGAGGCATAACCATTGACTACATGTACATGCTTGCCAGGAGGCCACCCCAAGAGTTCCAACTTGCTGATGCACTGTCGGGAATTTCATGCAGTGTTAATCACGCCGTACCAATGACATTATCACTCGGGCATTTTGTGGGTCATGGATATATGGGCTCCAACATGGATTGACCCAGGTACCCGTAGGTAAATACAAGCAGGCATTGAACGACACCTGCATATGTATGTCGCCAGTGGCGTCTTGTTGACAGCCATGGGAATCCCCTTCTTTGAAATGACAACAACTTGAGATGACGTAGTAGAGTGGGATATACTAACTTGAAGCATAGCATGAGAACTTCGACGTTTTCATTGCCTAAAGCGTCCCCTAATACCAAGTCATTAAAGCAAACAAAATTGAGCTATTATAATTACATGTACAAAGTATATCGCCACTAAATCTTGCTGTCCCAGCCTAATGTCGGTGAATCTTTGGGGAGAAACAATTGTCCACGCGTTAGGTACCAGTGTAGCTGGAGCTTTGGAGTTGCGGGTGTCTTACTGCGGGTGCTTGCCAAATCAAGTAGCTTACCAGGGGCAAGAGAGCGTCTCATTGGCTTATCTCCTAAGTAAGGCTGCCACTAGTCTCTGCTTGCCGGCCGATCTGGGCTGATCTCCAGAGCTGGAAATTAAATAGTGCTTGACACTATGCTGTTTTTGTCCAGTCATTATTGTTTTTGCTTTCTTTTTTGCTTCTTTCAGCTAAGCTGATTGCATACTATTAGGTAGGTAGCATGAGAGATGTATTCCTGCATCCTCTGCTCTAATTTATACATACCTGTAAATAAGGCCACTACCTGCGCAAAATTTCTTTCTCTCTCTATGTGCGATTGAGCGAGGTGTTGAGGCCGTTGTTCCTTGTCAAATTAAAATGACAAGTCTACCAAGGTACTTGCCTGATCCAGTCGACATCATTTGCCGGCTGGGCTCGTAGATTTGGTGCTGTATTTCATTCGAGGTTTCACCCGCACATAAGCCGTCCACCTCGTAAGACTCCATGTTTCAGCAAAACAAGCTTTTATCGACCTCGTCACACAACAAACAGCTCGCACCCGGCCAACAACCGTTCACCACACCCGTTGTGTGCGATGGTGACGTGTTAAGTCCCGATGTCTTCAAGTGCCCCATCATACCCCGGCTTGTTTCCACTTGGCCTGCTGGTAGGACCTACAGCCGCTCCCCGGCCATAGTAAGTACGCTGCTCACATTGACGTATGTCGTCGACAGAGAGGTTAGGTAGAGAGTTGCCTACTTTCATATACTCCATAAATGGGTTAAAAATACAATACGACGGTCTTGTGCCCCCAGACCGGCCAAAGAACTCATTGCAGAATAATAGTGTAGCTGCTAGGATTCGGGCTCGATTCCCCTCCACGGCGGATACATTTATATTTCGAACAATATGTCCCCGTCACTGTCTCAAGAGATGTACCAATTAACAAACTGTATCTTGCTCATGCGCTAACGCGACGTTGTTTCCATACTCCCAATATATCAAGTAGTTTGTAAATATAAAGAAAATGATTTTCCGTGGCTTCTTCAAGCGCTTGGAATCACATATTCGGATTCTTCATAATCCGCCACTGTCCAAGGAGCCTTGACTGTTTCGAACTAAGAAGGGGAATTCCAAAGCACTCCATGCATTTAACAACTTGAGTTCCTAATAGCCGCGTCCATCTATTCTTCCCTTTCCCGCCTTGTGTATCCCATCCTAATAAGGCGGCCGAACAGCCGGGGTTGCTTATATGCGAACGAACCCCGAGACCTTGGGTTAAGTTGTACAGTACCTGACTTATGTAAAATGCTAGCAGATATGAATAGCGTGGCCAGCCTGATCTACGCATTGATGACATAGACGACTCGGCCATATGAAGATCGATTTCTGCAGCATTTTACTATGTTGGCCTAGGACCGACACCAATGCCAGTCTCGCAAGCCAGTTATTTGAGGACCTGACAACGACAGAACCATCCGGAACGTCGAGTACCTGGTCCCAGGTTTCAATTGCAAGGGCATCTTCTTTTGTCCTTTCCGTACTGTCGGTGTGCTTGCAACCCTTACTCATATAAACAAGCCGAGGGTGTCGTAGACTCAAAGCTGCGTGTATATCCACGTCCGCAATCCATCGGCCAGAGTCTCGAACGGATATGACGGCTTCGATCAGGTTCACATTGGATTCTCTTTGCCCGATACCCTGGGCCTGAATAACTGGCGCGCTCCATTCAGTGAAGCTAAGGTGCAGCGAGGTGCTCTTGAAGCAATCCGTATACGTTCCATCAAATGGAGAGGGCCCAATCCTCCATGCCGCTGGATCTATCTCTCGTGCTCTCAAGTTGGTAGGTATATGTCACAGTGCTAACTGCTGGTGACTCCAGTATAAACTTATTGTTATTGCATAAAGAGAGAAGTTCTATCTGCTACTTTTAGTTATTTTTAGTTAGCTTATATACCTTATATATAGCCTGTGCACCTAGTGCTAGTTTAATACTATAATAGTACCTTCTTTTTTAAATATAGCTATTTATAGCTGCTATAAAATTAAACTATAGTTTTAGCGCTTTATATTTGTTATAAATGCTGCTATAAGTAGTTTTAGCTTTATAAATATACTAAATTTTACAGTTTTACCTTTTTTATAATTACTAATATATAAGGTTTAATTTTGCTTTTTTTTACTATTTAGTAATTGTTATATATTTTTTTTTTTTTTATATATTTTTTTTTCTTTTTTTTTTAAAGCTTTATTATTATTTTTTTACTATTTTTTTATACGCTTTTAGCTTTAATAAGATTTTTTTAAATTTTTAATTAATTAAGCACTTTTTTTTTTTTAATTACTTTTGCTTCTTCTTTAATTATACTTATTTATACTTTAATTTTAGTAAGTATAAACTTTTATTTATATTGTTTATATATTTAAACTAAAGTATATAAAAAAAATAGTATTACTATTTAAATAATAATGCTTTTTTTATTTTACTATATTTTTAAAAGCAGATATATTACTTATTATAATTAGTATATTAAGCATAAAAATATTTATAAACTTATAAGTTTTTTTTATTTTATTACTAATATATCTAGTTTATATAAGCTTTTAATACTTTTTTTTAATTTTTTATTTATTTTTAATATTTTTTATTTATTAGCTAAACTATTTTAGCTATATTAAATAATACTGCTAATTTTATTATAATTTTAGTATAATATTATAACTTTTAAAAATTTAAAATTAAAAATAAAGCTATTAATATAAAAAAAAACTTTTACTAAATTTAAGTTTTTTTAGTTAAAATTTAATATACTATTGCTAAATTAGTAATTAATTTAATGTTTTTTTTTAAAAATATAAAAAAAAAATGCTACAAAAACTATTATTTAGCTAGCGCAAAAAAAATAAAAACGGTATATTATACTTTTTTTACGCTAGCATATTGCTATTTTTAGCTAATAAAATTTTTTTTTTTTTTAATTTTATTTTACTACTTATAAGGCTTTTTTAGCTAGCTGCTATAATTTCGTTATTAAAGCGTTTTTATATCTTTATAGCTTTTTTATTTTTAATTTTACTATTATAACTGCTTAAAAAAACGGTTAGTTTTTTTATTTTTTTTTTAAAAATACTATTATAAATATTTAATGCCTTACTAAAAAGAATTTTTATAATACCTTAGTTATAAGTTTTTAGTTTATATTATTTTTTATATGCTATATTATATTTAGCGGTTTATTAATTAAATATTATAAATATAAATAATAATTAAATTAAAAGCTAAAACTTTTATTAAAGCTAAAATAAAAGAATTATTAAAGAAATTTTTTATTAAAATTTAAATAGCATAATAGTATAATAATTATATATAAGTAAGGTTTTTTATTTTTTTAAGCTTAATATAATAATAGCTAAAAGTTTTACTACTGCTATAGCATATATTTCTTTTTAAAGCGATTATATATTTATGCTTAAGTTTTTAGTTTTTTTAATTTTTTAAAAATTTTTAAATAAAAGATTATTTTTTGTTTTTTCTTTTTTTTCTTGCTTTATAATATAAGCTAACAATATAAAAGCTAGCTCTAGTTATACTAATAATATTAGTTAATTTTAGCTAAACTTAAATATTTTAAGCTACTTTAGCAGCTTTAGCTTTTTAAAGTAAATATAATAAAACTAAATTAGTTTATTGTTATATTTTTTTATATTTGTTATTAGTTTTTAAGTTAAGTAATAAAAAGCTAGCTATTTAATTTTATATATTAGCTTTTTTAACTTTTTTTTTTTAAAATTTAAAATTTCTTTAAAAAGCTATTTAATTTTTTTTATACTATTATTATTTTAAAAGATTATTTTGTTTACTTATTTATTATATTTAGTATTTAAGCTACTTTATTTAGCTAAGTTATTTTTAATTAAATAAACTAAAAAGATATAAAATATAAAAAAAACTTTATATTATTATAAAAGCAAAAATATAATTACTTAGTAGTAAACTTTTATAATTTTAAATAAGCTAGCTTATTTAGCTAATAACTTTAGCAATAATTAATTTATATAAAAATTTTTTATATTAAATTAGATTTTATTTCTAACTTTATATTTAATACTATTAATATAGTATATATTTATATAGTAAATATATTAATTTTAAACTTTTAGTATAAAAGCTTTAGTTTTTTTTATAACTTTTTATATTTTATTTATAATATTATTTATATTTAAAAACTTTTTGCACTAAATTTTAATATAATATACCTATTATAAGCAATTTAGGATTACTTAATAAAATAAATAAAAAAAGTATAAATAGTAATATAAAAATTATTACCTTTTTTTTATTTAATAAATAAAAAGTATTTACTTATTTATAGTAAGCTTAGCTAAAATTATATAAGTTTTACTAATATTTATAACATATTTATTAAATATTTTTTAGTAAATTAAAAAGTTTATTTATTTTAAGTATTACTATTTTTATAGCTATATTAGCTATTTATATTAATTTAATATAAGTTTTTATTTTTTAATTTTATTTATAACTTTTTAATTTAATATAATATTTATTTAAAATTTAGTATAATTTAATTATAAATATAAAAGCTTTAGCTTTTATTAAATTAAACTTTTTTTATTATTTTTACTATTTCTTAAGTTAAGCTTATTTTATTTTTAAAAGTTAAAATAAAAAGTATTTCTTTTATTGCATTTTTTATTATTTTTAGGCTTTTTAAGCTTATTAATTTTAAATTTATAATTAATACTAAAAATATTTAAAAAGTTAAAAAAACTTAGCTTAAAAAGTTTATTTAGCTTAATAAAGCTGCTTAAAAAAGTAAAAACTAAAGCAGTTTTATTAATAAAATTTAATTTTATATATTTAAACAATTTTTAAAAAAATTAAACTATAATAGCATATTTAGTAAAAAATTTTTTTACTTTATTTAAGTTACTTTTTATAATAGCAAAATTAGTTATAATAGCTACTAGATTTTCTTTTTTAATAGTTTTTTTAGTAAATATAATAAAAATATTTTAAATTTTTTGTTATAAGCTATTAATTTAAGCAGCTAAATTATTATTTTTAAATAAAGCTTTACTAATTTTAATTATAAAATTATTTTTTATATAACAAAATAAAATATTTATATACTTAATAATACTATTTTTAATTTTTTAAGCAAACTTTTTAACTATTATAAATTTAGTTATTATTATTATTTAATTAAGTTTATATTTTTTTATATAAATAGTTTTAATTTTATTTATATATTTAATTAATATAAAGTATATATTAGTTATAATATTATTATTATTTTTAATAATAGATTTTTAAAAAAAGCTAACTTTTATTAAGCTATTTTTTTTAAAAAAAGTAAAAATATTAAAAATAGTAAAATTAAAACTTTTTTTTTTAGCTATATATTAATATATAAGTATGCTTACTTTTTTTAGTAGCTTAAATTTTTAAAGTTTTTTTTTTAACAAATAATTTAATATTTTAGTATTTATTTTTAATACTTTTAATATATCTAAATTATATTATTACTAAATTTAAATTTATAATAACTTAAATAAAAATCTTATTAAATTTTTAAGCAATAAAAAAAAAAAGTTTATTATTTTTTTAAATTTTTTTAATTATATAATATATAGCTTTTAAAATATTATTTATAATTAATTTTTTAGTAAAAAGAATATATTTTTTATATTTTTTAGCTTTTTAAAGTTTAAAGTAATTATATTTAAAATTATTATAAAAGTTAATTTTTTTTAAAATAGTTTTAATATTAGTTACTTTAGCTTTTTTTGCTTTAAAAAGTAAATTATTATTGCTATTAACTATATTATTAAATTTTTTATAATACTTTTTTTTGTTATACTTTTTAGCTTTTTTAAAAGCTTTTTTATAAATTTGCTATTTTTTAATAGTTTTATAGCTAGTTAAAATATATTTAATAGTAGTTATAAAAATAATTTTACTTAAAGTTATAGCAACTTTATTATTTAATTTATTTAATTTAATAGTACTATTTTTTTTTTAATATATATTTTATTATTATTATATTTATTAGTTTAAATTAAATAACTTATTTTATAAATACTAACAATTTAAATGTTATTATTTATATTTATTTAAATATTAATAGTATTAATACTAGTATTAAATTTAGTATTATTTTTAAATTTAAATATTAAAATAAAAATTTTTATTTTTTAAAAAGTATTAACTTTTTTTAAAGTAATTATAATATTTTTTACTAAAGTTTTATTAATACTTTTTATAATATTATTTATATTATTTTTAAAACTTTTATTAAAAAAGTTTTTACTAAAGTTATTATTTTAATTATTATTAATAAAAATAAATATATTAATTAAAGCTTTAACTTTTTATTATTTTATAATTTTATAAATCTTTAAAAAATTGCTTTTATTAATAATTTTTTTTTTATTATTATTAGTAATATATTTAGTATTATTTATTTTAAAAAGCTTATTTATTTTTATAATTAGCTTTTTTTTATTTTTTAAAATATTAATTTAAAAAAAAAACTATTA
>MU396758.1:0-198062 GCA_022578855.1 Nemania serpens
TAAATAAGCTAAAACTTATATATAATTATATAAATAATTTATTTTTATTAATAAATTATATTATAATAATAATATAAAGTTTATATAATTAAAAAATTATATAAAAAATAATATTAAAAAGTTTAATATTTATTAATTAAATTATTATAAAAGTTTAAATAAATAAAATTAATTAATAAAATTAATTATTAAGCTATATATAAATAAATAAATTATGTAATTAAATAAGTTAAATAATTAAATAAATTAAATAATTATAAGTTTTAAACTTTTTATATATTTAATAAATATAATTATAAATAATAAAAATTAAAATAATAAAATAAAAGATATTTTATTTTTAAAAAAATAATAAAGCTATTAAAACTAAAAATTTAGCTATATATTATAAAAGAATAAATAAAAACCTTTTATATTATAGAGCGATTAATTAGTAGCTGCGCTATAACTAGCTTATAAGCTATTATATAAGCTATATTTATATAGTTATTGCTAATAAAGTAATAATTACTTTACTTTTACTAATATATTAATGATATAACGGTTAAATACTAAATTATTCTTTTATACTATTATTGCTTTTATATTAAAAAGTTTATAATTTAAATTAAAATAAAATTTTAAAATAAAATTTCTAAAAAAAAAAAAATAACTTTAACTTTAATATTTAATTATAACTTTTTAATATAAATATAGTATATATAGCTTATAAAAAATACTTTTATATAATAAAGCAAAAAGTTATAATAATAATATTTAAATATTTAAGCTATAAAGTATAAATAAAGTAATATATTTATAAATAGCTAGTTAAAAATAGGTTTAATTTATATAAAGTATTTTTAAATATAAAAAAATATTTTTTTACCTAATATTAAAAATATATAATTATGCTTTAACTATATAAAAAATAGTTTATAATTACTATATTTATACTTTATATATATATTTATATATATTAAATAAATATTTAGTATATAATTATTATATAAAGTAAAAACTAATTTATTTATAAAACTAGCTACTATTTAATAGTATTACTAAAAGTTAAAAACTAATTCTTTTAAAAGAAAAAATGGTATAAAAAATAAATAAAAACCTTTTATATTATAAAGTAATTAATTAGCAGCTATATTATAATTAGCTTATAAGCTATTATATAAGCTATATTTCTATAATTATTATTAATAAAGCAATAACTACTTTATTTTTACTAATATATTAATAATATAATAATTAAACGATAAATTATCTTTTTATATATATATATAAAGTTTTTAACTTTTTATTTAATTTATAATTAGTAATAAATACTATTAAAAAAAATACTACTTTATTTTATAAAATAGTATTAAAAACCTTTAAAGTTTTTATTAATATTTTTAAAATTATATTTTAAAATATTTAATTATTTATATAAATATTATTTAAATAATTTTAATTAAATAATTTAAATAAATAAAAAATATATTATATAAATATATTAATAATTAATTAAAAATTAAAAATTTAGTTATTTAAGTTATTTAAGTATATAAGCTAGCTTTAAAGTAGCTAAAGCTATATTTGTAGCAAAAGTAAGCTATAAATAAATTTAGATATATTGTACTAAAAATCTTAAAAAAAAAAATATTTATAACTTAAAAACGTTTCTGTTATATTTAAGGCATTATTTTAATTTTAAATTATTTTATTTTCTATTTTTTCTATAGGTAGTATTTTAACTTTATCTGCATTTTCTTATATTTTAATTTTAACTTTGCTTTTAGTTTATAGGTTTTTTTTTGCTTTTTAGCAGCAGCTGCTAACTTTTTTAGCTTTAATTTAAGCGCTGCTTTTTTATTATATTTTTTTATTGCTTTTTATTATTTTTCTAAATATAACTACTGCTTTTAAAATGCTAATTAATTTTATTAAACGTTTATTTAGTTTTAAATTATTTAGCAATAAAAATTTTAAAATAATTAAAATAAAGCTAACTTATAAAGGCTTTATAAATATAATATAAATAAAACGCTAAATAATAAAACACTTTTGCTACAATAGAATACAAAATTACTGCTATTGCTTTAAATATTAAAGATATTTTGTTTTAATTAGCTATTTGTAAAACTATTAACTAATAAAGCATAATTATTCTATAAGCTTTTAATTAATAACTAAATAGTATAACAACGGTTTTATAATTATATTAGTTTATTATTAAATATATATTTACTTTAATTAAAATATTTTTGCTTTATATTAACAATTAGTAAGTATTAAACCTTTAAAAATATTTTTAATATATATATTTTTTTTTGTAAAACAGAATTAAAATAATTAATAATTTTAGTATTTTAATATATTGTTAGAACTTAAAGCAAATATATTGCTTTATCTTTTAATATTAGGTTTTAATTTTATTTTTTTGCTTTATTAATTACTTAAACTAACAGAAAATATTTTTTTATTTAAAGGTATAATGCTATATATATAATTTTAACTATATTTATATTTTTTAAAATAAAATTTTAATTGTTTATTAAAATGTTTAATTTTGCTTAGCAAAATTTTACTATAATTAAGAATGCTTTTTTATATTTAGCTTAGCTTTTATAATTTAAAAACTTATTTATTAAATAAGTTAGTACTTTATTATATTTTTAAAACGTTTTTATAGTAATATATAAGCAATTTTGTTATAAAAATTATTATATTTTTATATATCTTTAATATATAAAAGCAATATTATTATGTTATATAATATATCTATTTTAATAAAATAGTTATTACTAAATACTTATTTTATACTTTATTTAAAATAAATAGTATAAAACCTTATTATAAAAGCAATATAATATTTAATAAATTATTTAAACTAAAACTTCTTTTGCAAATATAAGCTTAAACTTTAAATAATATTTAAACCTTAATTTAAAGTTACTTTAAAAAGTCTTTTATTATATTAGTATTTTTATTTAATTTTAACTATATATTTATTTTTAAAAATATAAAAAACTTGTTAAAATATATATTAATATATTTTAGCAGTTTTAAAGTTTATAAAATATTAAGCAAAAAAAAGTGTTATAGCAGTATAAAAAATGTTTTTAAAATAATAAAATTTTAAATATATACTTTTTTTAAATTTTAAAAATATTATACCTAGATTATTTCGCAATAGTATATACCTTATATATACTTATAATTAGTATTAACTATAAAAGATCGTATTTTATTAAAGTACTATTATTTTATTTGCTTATAATAAAAGCAAATAATTAAATAGTTTAAATAAAATTGTATAATATATTAAATATATTAAATCTTTTAAATTAGTACTAATAACTAAAGAGAAAAAATATATTTTATATATATGTTTTCGCGTTTTACTTAATTATTTATTAAAAAGCAAGCGCAATTGCTTAGCTATTTTAAAAAAAAGTAAAATTTGCTATTTCTAGATAATATACCAAAAATAGTTTATATTAGCAAGATTTTAATAAATATTTATAATAAAACGTCCTTTATTTTTTTAAAAAAAAGATTTTAATTTATTAAAAATAAAAAAAGCATTTAAAAATTATTAGTAAATTAATAAAAACAGAAAAAAAAATATACTTAAACTTATTAATAGTTAGTTAATATATCGTATAATTTAAAAAATTGCTATAATAATAAAGCAAAAAGCTTTTATTAGCAGTAATAAAAAGTATATATATTTACTATATATTATTATTAAAATAAATAGTATTATTTTATAGTTAATTAGGATTAAAAACTAGAAAATAATACTGCATTTAACTTTAATAAGTATAAGCTATTTGCTAAAATATACTTTATTTATTAAAAAAATATTAGTAATAATATATTAAAATAAATAATAAATATTTTATTATAGTATAATTGTTTTTACTTATTGTTTATAAATAAATAATATATGTTTTATTTATTATTATTTAAATAATAGTTTTTATTTTAAATAAGTTTTTAAATTAGTAGTAAATACTTATAGTATTTTATTAAAAGTAGAAAAAAAAATAGCCTGCTTAAAAATCTAATATTTTACCTATTAAGCAGCATACTATATATTACTATATACTGCTAATTTATTAATAAATTATTAATATATTAATTAAAAATAAATAATAAATAAAGTATATTTTATACTATAATTAATTGTTTGTAAGTAAAGCTTATATATATTATTTTATATTTTATATGTTATCTTTTTTTAGAATTGCTAATATATTTGCTTTATATGCTTATATAAGTTAGATTTTAATTTTAAAACTATTTAAAAACGTTTTATAGTATATATTTAATAACTTTTATTTAAATATCTAGTGTTTTAACTTTTGCTTTTAATTTAGTAATATAAGTTCTAAAGTTTAATATAACTTTAGTATAACAAAAAGATATAATAAAAATATAAAAGCAAGCTTTACTATTAGTATATTAATATATATAATAAATAATAGGTATACTTTTAAATGTTGTAAATATAGTTAAAAAAACTAAAAAACGGCAAGAAATATTATATTAAATCTATTATTATATTTAGCAAAGTAAAAAAAAAAAGATATAATAGCTTATTATATCTTATAGCTTATTAACTTTTAATTTTTTAAGTGTTTTAATTAAAATAACAAATATAATTCCGTTTATTAATTTATTAAAAAATTCTAAAATACCGGCTATATAGCAAAGTTATTTAACTTTAAGTTATTTATTTATAAGAATTTAACGCTAGTTAATTTATATTATATTAAAAATAAAAATAAGTTATAATAAAGTTTTTTATTAGCTCTATATATTTAAGTTATTAAAAGTACTAATATATAATTACTTATTAATTTATTTAATCTATAAAAATATATTAAATAAAATTTAGTTAAGTATTAAAAGCTAGATAGTATTTAAATGCAATATTATTTTTAATAGGATTTTTTTAATTAACTTAAAAATAAAATAATTTTTTGCGTTTTTTGTCACAAAGTAGGAAGGTATTTAGGTTAAATATAACGGTTAACTTAAGACTAGTTTTATAATAAGTAGTATATAAAACTAAAGCTTAAAAAAAAAAAGAATTTCTTTTAATACTTATATAAATACAAAATATATTATATATATATAGCTAAACTCTTTAGTATACTAAAGTATAATAACTATTCCTTTTCTTAATTTAAAATATCTTTAGCCTAATAAATTAATTAGTATAAGTATTTTATATAGTTATATTAATAGAGTTAGTAGGTATAGTAATAGTTACTATATATAAGTTATATTGTTTTAATTATAAAATATCTAAGTACTTAAATTATATTTTTAAAGCTATAATTTTAACTTATGTTGTTATAGAATTAGCTATATTATAAGCTTATAAATAATTATAACTAGCTACTCTGCTTTATAGGTTTTTTTTTCTTTTTTTTTTTTAAGCTTTTATAAATTTTTTTTTTAAAGTTTTTAATTTCTATTTCTTAAGCCGCCGTTTCTGCCGCATTATCCTTTCTTTTCTTTTTTTTTTAATTATTATTTATATTATTTTTGCTGCTTTTTTTTAGCATGCTTCTTTATACCTAAAAGCAAACACAGAAAGCAAAAAACCGCAAGTTTAAGCAATATAATAAAGCTATAATCGTTAAAAGTTCTTTTATATACTGCTTTTGCTTTAGCAGAATTTATACTAGCTTTTAGCTATAAAAGAGCTAGCTTTTAATAATTAGTTATACTATAAAAAGCTTAAAGTTTTTTTTTTATAAAAACTGCTAAAGCAGTTATAATATTTATAAGCTTATATATATTATTTTTTTAATTTTATTTATATTTTATTACTAAATAGTAAGCTGCTTATAATAATATAGTTTAATATAACTTATTTATAAGAGTTGCTAGATTTTTTTACTTTTTTTTTTCTCTTTTATTGCAAAAACTTAGGCAATTTAACCTTTCTTGTTATTTTAAATATAAATAAGCTTTATATTTAAAAAACTATAAAATTAATTTAAAAAAAACTTGCTAAAGCATAATAGTACTTATTAAAAGCTTTTTGTTATACCTTATTTTTATATTATACTACTTTTAAGCTTATTAGCAAAATTTCTATAGTAAAAGTAAATATTTTTGCTACTATTTCTTTTATAAATTAATTCTAATTAGCTAATTTAAAAAGCTATATCTAAATATTAATACTTAATTTTTTAGCATAAAACTTTAGCTTAGCAAGCTATAGCACCTTTTTTAGCTAATACTATAAGTAATTTATTTTATTTTTATTTTTAATTTATTTTTAATTTATTTAAACTTTTAAATTATGCTGCTTATATATATATAGAACTTTTTTTTGTTTATAATATTTTAATGCTAGTTTTTCTGCTTAATTATTAGCTATAACTTTATTTATAGTTAAAATTAAACAAATTTTTATTAAAGTTATTAATAATAAAAATAATAAAATAAATTGCAATATTTTTAATATAGCGTTTAAATTATATATAAAAAAAAATGCTTTAAAGTTTTTTTAAAAGGTAAACTAAAAAGATTTTGTATATATAGCCTAAGTAGTAAAACATAAATTAACTTTTTTAAATCTGAAATTATAGGTTTAACTTTTACTGCATAAGTAATTATAAGCTAGCATTTTTATTATTTTTTATTTTTTAATTAATTAGGCCTTAAAGTATTTTTAGCTAGGTATTACTAGCTAAAAATATAACTAATTTATAGCTTTTGCAAATTAAAAGTTTTTCTAAATTTTTATAGTATTTTAATTAATGCTAGTAACTAAAGCTAGCAGTAAGAATGTTTTTTTAGTATTTTTTGCTTCTGTTTCTAACTATATAGGACTTTTAATTGCTAGCTTAATTTCTACTCTTACTTTTGCGTTATTATTGTTTTTTAAACTTCTTAATTATAATTAAAGCTATAATATTAATAGCTAGTATTTATTAGTTATATTTTATAGGCTAGCTTTTTTATTTAATCTTATAATATAGGTTGTATTTATATATACGTTTACTTACTATATTTTTAACTTTTTACTCTATATTTTTATTATTAAAAGCTAGCATAAGTAAAAAATCTATAGTATTAGTATTTTAAGGTTTTAAGCATTAAACTAAAAAAACATTATAAAGTTAGAAATATTATATAAGAAAAGCAAAATAATAAGCCTAAAATCTTATTTTACTAAATATATAAAAAAGTTCTATATATTTTAGTAATAGCTTATAATATTTAAACTAAAGATTTTTAGTAAATAAAGCTACTATTTATTCTATTTTAAAAGTTATTAATTTATACTTATTGTTATAGTATTTTTAGTATATTTTGGTTATAATACGCTATTATTCCGTTATTTTATTTTTAATAGCTTATAGTTTATTAATCCAATTTTGTATAGCTAGTACCTCTTTTAAAATAAAGTTATTTTTAATAAATCAATAGAATTTTGGTATATAACTATATAAAGCTTTAAAAAATAACTTATTAATAATTTAATTTATTGCTAAATTTATTACAAAAAAAGCTTAAAAAAGTAATTATAGCTAATTAGTTTGTTTTTAATTAACAAAAGCTTTAAAATAATATTTAATAACTTAATTTATCTATTTTATTTAGCTATTAATTTAAGAGTAAAATGCAACTAAATAGCGTTTTTTAATCTTAGTATAATAGCAAAGTTTTAACTAAAATTAACTAGTAAATAGTTTATTTTAGTTAAATACTATTTCTTTTAAACTGCTATATCTATATTTAATATTTTAATAAAATAAAACAGCTAATTTTATAGTTATAAGTTTATTAAAAATAAAAAATAAGTAAGTTAACTTAGTAAAACAGTTTATAATAACTAGTATTAAGTTAACTAGTTAACTTTTATAAAAAGTTTTAAAAAATTCTGTTATAAAGTTTATAAATAGTTTTTCTATAGGTATAAAAAGTAATAAAAGTATATCTAGTTTGCTATATTTTTAATAATATTTTGCTTTAACTTTAAAATAGATAGTATAATTTTTTATATATTTTTAGATATTAGCAGTAAAAATTAACTAAAAAAACTTATATTATAAGAGTTTTTTTGTTTTAGTTTTCTTAAAGTAGCCTATATAATAGTTATTATAATATAATTTAATAAATTAAAAGTAAATAAACTTTTTTAAAAAAATGTAAGCTTTATTAGTATACTTTAAAAAAGCTTTTTTATAAGTCTATTATAGTTTTACTAGTATTTTAGCTTAAATTTTTTATATTAATTAATAATATTTAAGGTCTTTTTGTTAAATATTTTATATTAACTTTTAAAAAGTACTACTAATATTAAAATCGAAAGTATCTTTATTATAAATAGCTATTTTGGCTAAGTTATAACTAATTGCTTATATAAAGGTTTATTAAATTAAAAATAATTAAATAGCATAAATCTTTTTTATTAATATATATAAAAATTTATTTTAAAATAATACCTATAATACCGCAATTTTGCGCTTAATTATAAGTAGCAGGTTTATATTTTAAAACGTTTTAGTTATATAATTAAAGTATTATAAAAAAGGATTAGCCTTATTTTACTTTTCTGCCTTATATTTAATAATAAAGTTAAAAAAAGCTAAGTAAATATATTAGCAAGCCTATTAACTATTTAATTTAAGTGTTTTTATAAATAATTATAAGTTGTTATAATTAGTTAGTATTTTAATAAATAACTTGCTTTTTTATAAGTAATATTGCTAGTATTTAAAGTAGTTTATTATAGCAAGTATTTCTTAATTTAGTGTTTTATAATTTAATTCTGCTTTATTAAACTTTTAAAAGTAAAATAAAATAAGTTTTTATTGCTTTTAATTATTCTTTTAGAATAAGTTCCCTATAAAAGCTACTTTAAAAGCATTAGTTTTTACTAATATTGGTTTTTTAGGGTTAAAATATATAAAAAGAATAGCCTTTTTAAATATATTTTTTAAAGTTTAAAACGTATCCTTTTTTAATATATTTAAAAAGATTTAACCCTTTTTTGTTCTATATATATCCTTTTTTAAATATTAGGTTAGAAATAATATAATATAGAAGTACTTTTTAATAAAACGGCAATAAAAGTTATAAAATCTTAAAAATTTCTATAGCTTTATATAGTACTTTAGTTTAAGCTATTTCTAAATAGTATTTATTTGTTTAAAGTTTATTTTAATACTTTAATTAAATATTATATATTTTAAAAACTTTAGCTTTTTTTAATAAAACTAGTACTTAAATAGTTTAGCATATAAGTTTACTTTTTATAGTTTTTTAATAATATTTTAGATATATTTTATATAAAATTTTTTATTTATTAAAAAAATAAATATATTGTTAAAATATATAATATAAAAAATATTTAAAATATTATTAAGTACTTTTTATATATAGTTTTAAAAGGTAGCAAAAGTATTATATAAATTTATTAGTATTACTAAGAATTTATAATAGCTATATTTAGTACAAAAAGCTGTTTTTTATTTATTTTTAGTTTAAATCTAAATTTGGTAGTATATATTTTTTAAATCGATTTTAAAAAAAACTTTAATATAAAATACTTTATTTAATAGCTCTAAAATAAAAGAAAGTATAAAGCAATTTTTTATTATAATTTTATTAAGTCTTTTATAATTAATATAAAGTTTTAACAAGCTATCTTTTTTTAGTATAAATAGGATTAGTATACTTATAAAACTTTTAAATTTTTAAATTTTTTTATTTTTTATTATTTTTATAAGCTATTTATATAGCTTAATTAATTTATTATAGGCTAAAAAATAAATAAAGTAATAAAAAACTGTTATATTAGATTTAAAATTAATAGCTAGATTTTTTTATTATAAATAAAAAAGTATACTAGCATTATTAGTATTAAAAAATTTAAATAAGTTATAAAATTTAGATAAAATAGTAGCGCTTTTAGGTTATTTAAGTTATATTTTAACTTTTTTTAGCTAAATAGTTTTTAGTAAAATAATAATAGTTTAGCAATACTAGTAGTTTTAATATGCTTAAGCAAATTAATAAAATATTAATAATTTAAACTAATAAGGTTAAAAATAGAAGTACTAGTAATTTATTGCTAAATTAAAAATAATTTCTTGCTTTTTTAAAGTAGTTTAAAACAACAATAAAAAACTTTTTTTTAAATAATTATTATAAAGAATAGTAATATATATATACTTAAAAGTCTAAGTAGTTTTATAACTATTAATAAAAATATAAAGTACTTAATAAGCACTATAAATAAATAAACTAGTATAACTAATATTTTAAAAATTTAAAGTTTTAAAAAAAGCTTTTTATAGTTTATAAAATAAAGCAAAAGTATAACTAATATAGTTATATTTAGTATAAGAATTAAAATTAGTATAAGTTTATAAAAAAGCTTTATTAAAGCTAAAACGAGTAATTATATATAAGATATAAAAATAATGCATAATTAAAATAAGCAGAAGGTATTTAGGCTTAAGTTTTGTTATAATTTTTAAGCCTTTTTTTTATTTTTTAAGCTAGACTTTTTATACCTTTTAAAAAAGTCTTACTTAAATATATAGTAATTAGTATTACTTTTAATTTATATTTTTTAAATTTTTTGCTTTTTAAATTTAAGAAATTTAAAATAGTTTTAGCTTATATATCCTTTTTGTTTATAATTATAATAGATAATATTATAAAAGTAAAAATCTAGATTTAACTTATTTTTAAGCTTATTTTAAAATAAAGACTTAAATATTTTATAGGCATTTTAGGCTTTTTAATAAAAAGATCTTAAAAAAAATTATAAATTTTGTTTCTATTTAAAAGATCTTAAAAAGTATTTCTAATTTCGTTAATCTTAAATAAAAACATTTTTATAGAATTTTTATTTATAATAATAAGCATTATAATTCCTATTATATAAAGTATTTCTAGTAGCTATTTAAAATAACAGTATCTTTTTTTTAAACTTAGAAATACTTTAAGCTTATTCTAGCATAAAATTAGTTTACTATTTATTAACTTTCTATTTATTTATTATTAGTTTTTAATAGTAAGTAGTAGTATTTATTATATCGCGTTAAATTATAAGCAAAAAATAATTAAAGTTTATAATCTAATTTTAAAATGTTTTAAATAATTTTTAATAAAATAGTATAGCTTTTTTATTATTAGGCTTTTTAGTTTTTTAATTTTCAATAGTAACAAAATAATAACTAAATTTTTAAAAATATTAATAAAAATATTGCTTAGCTTTTTTTAATTAAATACTAATATTAGCTTTTAAGTAAGCAGATTAATAAATTAAAGTATAAGTTTATAATAAAAACTTATTTTAATTAGTGCGATATTATTAAAACTTTAATTTTAGTCCGCTAGTAAAAAAGCTATAATATTTATTTTTGTAGTTTTAGTTTATTTTACTAACGGTATATAAGATTTTCTTAAAATTCTTGCTAAACTTTCGATTTAATAATTTAAATATAAACTTTAGTTTTATAACCTATTTAGCTTACTTATTATAAATAAAATCTAACGTTAGCAAAAGGTAATTAAATTTAATTAAACAACTTAAGTTATATTTTAAATTATATTTTAACTTTACTTTGTTATAGTATTATTGTTATTTTAATTAAAATTGCTAATTGTTTTAATTAGTAGAAAAATCTAAGTTAAAAAAGCTATCGTTATTAAAACCTCTATAATATAGCTTTAAGTTTAATTAAAGAAATTTTAAAGAGTTTAAAAACTTAAAGTTTTTAGAATTCCTTAGTTTAAGCTTATACGAAGGCTTATAGGCTTTTTTTTTTAGATCCGATTATAAATTAATATTGCTATAAAAGTTATATAATTTAGTAGTATATTAATCTCTTTTTAATTAGAGTTGCTAATTAAAGGCTCAAGCTTTTGTAAAAGCTTCTTATAAGCTTGTAATATTAGTAGGTATATTAGGCATAATTAACAAGGTATAAAAGTTATAAGGCTTAGTTAAGCTTTATAATTGCTTGCTTTATAAAATAACTTTAGTATTATTTTGTAGGTATTTTAAGTACGTTTAGTTTTTATTTTTTCTTATAATTATTTTAACTTTATATAAAATTATCTTTTATAAGCATATTATAAGTAACCCCTTAGTAAAAGCTTTAAAATTATTATAAAGTAAAAAGGTATTTAAATTAGGTATAACGGTTAACTTAGGACTAATTTTATAGTAAGTAGTATATAAAACTAAAGCTTAAAAAAAGGAAGAATTTTCTTTAATACTTATATAAGTATAAGATATATTATATATATATAGCTAAACTCTTTAGTATACTAAGGTATAACATTTTTTTATAATTAAAAAAAATCTTAATTTTAAATATTGTTTATATAAATAGTAGCTATTATTATATAAAATAATATTTAAAAAAATAATAATTAAAAAACATTTCTATTATAATTTAAAGTTTTTATAATAATATATAAGTATTTATAAATAATATTTTTACTAATATTATAAATATTAATACAAAATTAAGCAAGCTTAACTTAGCTTACTTATTTAAAATAAGCAGTATAATATAAAAATAGTACTTTAAATAAATATACCTATATTAAGTACTTATTATGTTATATCTCTTAAAGTATATACCTATTATAAGTAATAGTCTTACCTAAAATACCGCTAGTGCATAAGCTTCTTACCTCAACAGGGGTAAGCTAATATCAGTTTGTATGCATACTCTTATATTAGGAAGAATGTCTAATGGGCAGTTCTCCCAGTGGTTGAGTATTTATAAGTACAAAGTACAGTGCGAGGCACTTGATACAACGGTACACCTTTCCATCCAGATTCTGGAAGCACAGGCTTTCGATAGGTGTCGTGGGAACGCAAGTGCTAGCTACATCTTATCAATAAGGATAACATCGGCAACTTCGAAGCTAATCAAACATACCTTGATTTGAAAAAAGCGAGCTGAGTTGTGTATCTATATGCTTCGTCTCCCCGGTAGGTAGCACGATCTAGGTCCGGCAGCGGCTGTATGCGCGGTTGCCACCGGCTTAGATGAGTAGACGTGTACGCCATCGGAATCGCACGGCCAATAGAGGAGAGGTCTTCTTGCAGAGTTTAGCTTTACCGTTGACGGTCTATTTATCCCAAAGCCGTATCTCGGACAAGATGCTGGTTGTTGGTCTTTGGCATTTCTCATCTAGCCTCAGAGGGCTTATCACTGCCCCTACGTGGTCAGAAACTCGTACTTGCCTTTCTCCCATTTGTTCCCATTGAAGATATACAGCCGTTCATCATGCGCATCGGTTTCTTAGGCTTAGGCACAATGGGCACGCCCATGGCGCTGAACCTGTCCCGTCATTTCCCTCTCACCGTCTGGAATCGAAGCTCGTCCAGGTATCCTCCTCTCATAGCGGCCGGGGCCAAAGTCGGCGCCGCTCCGTCCGAGGTGGCTCAGAATTCCGACGTCATATTCACAATGCTCTACGACGGCGCCGCCATCGACGAGGTTCTCAAGGACCTCAAACCGTCTCTCGCGGGGAAGACGCTCGTGAACACGGGCTCCGTCTCGGAGGAGTTTAGCCACCACCTCGCCGACGAGGTGAGAGGAGCGGGCGGGCAGTTCGTCGAAATGCCCGTGAGCGGAAGCAAGGTACCCGCCGAGCAGGGACAGCTCGTCGGCATGCTGGCCGGCGACGCCGACGTGGTGGAGAAGATACGGCACGTCATGAAGCCCATGACCAGTGCCGCCATCTACTGCGGCCCGATCGGCCACGGGCTCCGAACCAAGTACGCCGTAAATCTGTACATGATCACCCTCACCGTCGGCCTCGCCGAGTCCATGAACCTGGCCAAGGCCCAGGGGCTCGATCTGGCCGTCTTAGGACAGGTCCTCAACGCGGGACCCATGGCCTCGACGTACGCCCGCGGCAAGATCACGAAAATCACCTCCCAGGAATGGTCCCCGCAGGCAGCCGCTGGTGATTGCCATAACAGCTGCAAGCTCATCTGCGCCGCGGCCGAGGCATCGGCGGCACGGTCGCCCTTGATACAGGCCTGTCGGTCTCTGTACGCGGAGGCGACGGATGCGGGACTTGGCGGCGAGGATATCATCGCTGTAATAAAGACGTTATCCCATTCCTCGCCCAAGCCAAGTGTAAATAGCCAAGAGAATTGACGAGATCAGGTTTCTGCAGTGCTAACCTACTAGATTAGGTACCTAGCTAAGGAGTTTACCCCTTGTCACAGACCATTGATGTCGGGAGGAAGCGAACGGCCGCCGCATTAGTCAACGGATGTCAAGCTACTATCTTAAAAGATATATCAGCGAAAGTTCCAATAGACGTGAAAGAATGCCATGTTCTGTGTAATTTGATACTATATTGGACGCTGCCATGTTCATGTAGTTAAGGTGGTGATTACTACTACCTACCAACCTACGATATGTGCCTGAAGTGCGCTGCAGATCGGTAATATTGGTATGGGCAGGTGGATCCAGTTCGCCGTCGATTATTTTAGGTTAGTACAATAATGGCGCTAAGCTGAATAGGTAGAGTATGCTGATTGACGTCAGGCAAACGGTTCCGATATCGAAAGTACCTCTGTACACCACTACCGACATCCCTATATAATTTTACCATGTTCTGATACTCGATCCTCCTCGAAAATCGCCATAACGCGACCACCTCGAAGCTGCTCGCACAAGATAGAGAGGATGATAGCGACCCGACGCCTCCTCTCGAGGCCCTCGCTATGCCGGGCCTACTCTTCTCCCGCGACGGGCGAGAGAGTCCGGCTCGCGTTCGATCACCACGCGCCCCGGAACCCCGACCGCCATCAACAAGATTCGCCCATCATCTTCATGCACGGATTGTTCGGTTCTAAGAAGAACAATCGCGGTGTGAGCAAGTGAGTACGGAAACTCCGCCGTCACGCTCGCCCCCCGGTCTTGCGCCGAGAGACACGAGCCAGATATACATGTCCAAACACGAGCCCCGATATCCAGAGCCCGACGCTGGCTAACAGACTTCTGCGTTTCCGTAGAGTCTTGGCACGCGATCTCGACAGACACGTATTTGCCATTGTAAGCCTATGCTGCCGGCCCCGAGAGTCGACGTGAGACCCCATCAGATGCGAAAGGGGCTACCAAGGCTCCAGGCGTAGAGAGGACGGAGAAAATGGAGGGGACGAGGGGCAGAGGACAGAGGACAGAGGACAGAGGACAGAGGACAGAGGACACGGAGAATACCGACGAGACGATGAAGATAGGATGAGAGCAATCCAGTCTAACGGATAGCCT
Source organism: Nemania serpens (assembly GCA_022578855.1). Lineage (NCBI taxonomy): Eukaryota > Fungi > Ascomycota > Sordariomycetes > Xylariales > Xylariaceae > Nemania > Nemania serpens. The sequence continues at coordinate 15,273 of MU396758.1, forward strand.
GACCTGACGCCTAGGACCTGCGAAACCACGGCGAATCACCGCACCTCCGTCGTCACGACTACATCGCCATGGCTGACGACGTGGCGGGTTTCATCGGCGATCACGGCCTGAAAGAACCGACGCTCATCGGGCACTCGATGTGAGTTACTCACCTCTCCATCATGCCAGAGCCGCGTAGACCGCGCCCTCACCCTCGCCCTCGCCCTCCCCTGGACGAGATAAACCACACGAGGCACTGACACGGCCCTTCTCCCCAACCACAGGGGCGCCAAGACAGCCATGACGCTAGCCCTCGACCAACCCTCCCTCATCTCCAATGTCATATCCGTGGACAACGCACCGACAGACGCAACGCTCGGCCGGAGCTTCGCAAACTACATCCGCGGGATGCAACACATCGAACAAGCGGGCGCGACGCGGCAGAGCGAGGCTGACAAGATCCTAGCCGCGTATGAGCCCGACGTCGCGATCCGCCAGTTCCTGCTCGGGAACTTATACCGCGTCCCCGTAGCCCCCGAGGCCGACGACGCCCCAAGCACGGAGCAGAAGCATCAGACGAACACCGTCAGGTTCAGGATCCCCCTCGACATCCTGGCCAAGAACCTCGACAACATGGGCGACTTCCCGTTCCGTAACCCCGACGAGCGCCGCTTCGAGAAACCGGCCCTCTTCGTCCGCGGCACCCGCAGCAAGTACGTCCCCGACGAGGCCATACCCCTCATCGGCCGCTTCTTCCCGCGCTTCTCGCTCGCCGATATCGAGGCCGGCCATTGGCTCATCTCGGAGAAGCCGGCCGAGTTTTTAAAATGTAGGTACCTTTACTTTCCCTCCCTTTCCTTCCCCTTTTATTTCAAGGAAGGCATATTTGTATTCTTTCTATATAAGGCATCCCCCGCTCTCATGATTTTTTCTATGGTTTGAGATGAGGAGATCTAGCACAAAAAACTAACTTGTTTTTGTTCTAAGCCGTCACCGAATTTCTCGCCCCAAAAGATTGAGCATGAAAACCCATGCGCCGCAGTAGAGAGAGAGGGATTGGAAATATATAGGTCGCATCGAGACGCATGTATAGATATTCGCTCCAGAGATACCACCTAGATACATTAGCGAGAGGGGGGGGTATATGGAGACGATCACCGCAATGATCACTAGTTTTATGACTATTTTGTAAAAGGAAACATGACTTTAATTTTCTGAGACAGTCACAGTAATGATCTCCTATAGAAAACTGTATTTTTGGATTATTTGGTCATTCGCTGGAAACGATGTCGAAAAATGAAAACGATCTCAGAAAAACGAAAACGATCTCACGAAATAAGGACCGTCACCAGCCGAAAACCACCTGCCAGCCGACGGCCACTTGCTTTTAACACTGTCATCTACCTATAGGAGCGTCTCCTGTAATAGGGTGTCTCCTACGATAGGGCGTTTCCTACCTGTAGGGCTATTTCCTACCTACCTACCAATTGACCTGGCAATTGACCTGGCTATTTATTGACCTGGCTATTGACCTGGCTACTTATTGACCTAGTAATTGACCTAGCAATTGACCTGGCTACTTATTGACCTGGCAATTGACCTTGTAATTGACCTGGCAATTGACCTTGTAATTGACCTGGCAATTGACCTACCTAGTGGCTATTGGCTACAGGCTGGCTGGCTGGCTTACAGCTATTGTGTGGCTATAGTGGTGGTTGGCTGGTTGGCTTACCTAATACCTAGGTAGCCACCAGCCCTACCACCAACTTGCGACTGCAACCTACACTAACGCAACTTATACCTACGGCTACAATTGCAATTGCAACTGCCTCTCAACCAGACCAAAAGGAGCCCTTATAATTATCAATTACGTAGCATCTTTCCAATAGTAGTAGCCCTCATAGTATAGTGGTTAATACCTGTAGAATTTCTTTTGCGCGCGCGTAGACCTTAGACCTGTAGTTTAAACCCCTGTAGCTGTAACCAAAAATAACTGTCACAATATAGTAGCCACTATAACAGTAAGTACCTAAGTATACAGTAAAAAAAAGGGCTTCGGCCTATTCACTATGTCTAGGAAGACTTAGATACTGTGTCTTATTCTGGTGATATGTCTCCGGCCACCCTTTGCTGATTCGCCGCCGCCGATCCCTGATTCTGTCGCCGATCCCTGATTCCGCCGCCGAGCCGCCTATCCCAGGCAAGTTAACACAAGCCTTACCCTTCGCCTTTTGCCCTTGCTATATCCGTTGCCTACTACTAAGTTTTTCGACAGCTATAGCTATATTACCGTATAAAGCTTTATAGCAGCTTTTATATAATTAATAAAGCTTTTATATATTTGTTAGCTATATTGTTTTTATATAAATAATAAATATTGTAGCTATAAGCTTTAAGCTTTTTAAGATTTGTTTATATAATTTATAATAGCTTAGCTATTTTTTCTTTTTTTAAAGTTTGTTATTTAAATAAGCTAAATAGTATATTTTTAAAAAGTAGATTTTTTATAAGTTTATTAAGTTAGCAATAAAGGTATCTTTTATTTTTACTACTTTTAGTAGTTTAATAAGTGTAATTATAGGTAGTAAAAATTAAAGTAGTAAAATAAAAGATGCTTTATTTAAAAAAAGGTAGCAAAGCTACTAAGGCTAAGAATCTAGCTATATATACGCGGAGCTTTTGGCTCCTTATTTAATCTATAGCTAATAATAAGTGCTACTAAAAAAAGGTGCTACTTTATTCCGTAAAATAGTGCTAAAAACCTTTAAGGTTTTTATTATAGTTATATAATTACTTTTTTAAAGGTTAAATTATTTATTAGTATTACTTTTAATTATAAATTAGTTAAAGTAATTAAAATAGTTAATATAATTAATAAAAGAGATAAGCTTTTTGTTATATAAAATTTTCGACTTTTTTATTTATTTTTGTATATATAGCTTTTATTAAAGTTTTAGTGTAACTTTTTTGCTTTAAATTTTATAATAGCACTTTTTACGGGTAATACTTTAGCTTTAGCCTACTATTTTTACTATTTTTACTTTTTTTTTACAAACTATATTTAAATAACTATATTAATATTACTATTTATCTAGTATTATATTTATAATATATAAAAAAAAAGTATAAAGCTTTTTTTGCTTTATAAAATGAATTAAACTTAATATATAGTATAAAAAAACAAGCATAAAAAAAAGAAGCTCCCAGATAAGGGAATATTTCTTTTGCCTTTTTGCATACAAGCCTAGTGACCATTTTGAATTGGACATTATGTCCGACCGGGAAAATCATCCCCTTTCTGAGATCGTTTTCAAAAGCTGAGATCATGTCTACTCGGACCCTCTTTTTGGCCGCAAAGACCCTCTTTTTATGGGGAGGATTTCCGCCCTAGGAGCGTCAAAAGAGAATCATACAACGGAGACCATTTCAAAAGCCGGTGACTATCACCGTGACCGTCTCCAAATACCCCCCTATCGCGCTAATGTATACTGGTTATGTCCACGGTTAACCGCATAAAACCAGATTAGCATGGAGGGAGTTTGGCGTTCTCGACACAGCCATCAACCTACCCGACCTGCTTGCTCATAAATAGACAGACAGATAAATGGATAGGACTCCAGCTATAGGCCACGGGCATAGAGATTGTATACTAAAGCCGAACAGGAGAATATAGACAAAAAGACGAAGAGCGGAAAGCGGGGGAGATGTTGAGCCAGCGAATTGTGAAGTCGATATTATCGCGAGCAAGATCTGTAAGACTCTCTGTTTCTAGTTGCTCTTTCGCGTCCGTTTCTTCAAGGAGTGTGATAGACGCCTATAAGCACCTGACGAGCGGCACATTGGATGATGTATTGGCTCCATCTTGCTTATCTAATTCCTAATCACGACTAGGTGACAGGTGTAAAGGAGATCTCATCCAAAATCTATCAGCGTCCCCAGAGACAAAAAAAAAATATTTCTACGAATGGTCTAGGTCTGGGACGTGCCATGCCTTGAGACAACATGTCTGAGACTTATGTTTTTATTGTAGACTTCATCTCAACACTGCCTTGTCTCCTTTAGGGATATCTGGTGGGTCCTAAAGGCGTAAAGAGACAGCGAGGAAGCAAGCAAAATGCAACCACATCATAAAACATAGCAGTTCAAGGGACGCGCTCCGCCAAATATCAGGGGGCAGGGGAGAATGTCTTTGCCCTACGCTACCAAGACTACCTCTCGGACGACAAGAGCCGAGGAACCGGTGCTTGGAACCACGACCTGATACTCTGCATCCGGATCAGATTGTCCGGCAAAATACTTATAAGGACCACGGGCTTCATGTTCCCATAGTTCCATTACGAGGTCGGACTTCGCGACAGCTTTAGTTAGCAGCGAGAACGGCTGGAACTCGGTTCTCGCCGCTCGGAGGACACGACTCGTTCGACACGCCTCCCCTGGCATCCTTGAACATCCATGCAAAGCGTTTCTCAGATAATTACCTGGGCATATTAAGAAAAAACAAAATATGTGTCCGGCCGGGCTAGGCCGGGTCGAGGTATACTTTACACGCCATTGATACAGAAATGTACCGTTGCGTCGGTATCATCTCGAAAGATGCCGTCCATTACCTAAGAATGCGCGTGAGTTCTGAAATGCATGGCCGTTGAGAGAGAGAGAGAGAGAGAGCGAGAGAGAGAAAGTGAGAAAGGAAAGCAAGCCTTCCGACACCTTAACCTAATAATACTTACATACACATGCATCCGCAGCCCGCCGCCAACCCACCCGCCTGCCACCGACTTCCCGTGCATGGCGCAACCGGACACCATGACGACAGCGAGGCAAAAACAATCATCGAAGATCCCTTCAAAAATATTTTCGCCCCTGTAGTTTTTTCCACGTCATTGGCGACGGTGTCGCAATGTCATAAATTGGCGGGGAGAGAGAGAGAGAGAAGCAGGCAACTAACTCACCGCTCGTCACTCGAGCCCTATCTGACCTACCTAACCTACCTACCTACTTCAGTCTCGGCCCATGGAGAGGAGTGAACTGTATGATGCGCGCACTATCTCTAGATCTACGCTTCTTCGTGCCGCATGCCAGGACAGGAATCACGGACAGTTCCTTCCTTCGCTTTTACCGCTAGACATCGTCTTTTATGGCGCGGAGACTTCGTGGCTTGCGGGGTACGTATGTACGTTTAGTTAGTTAGCTAGTTAGTTAGTTACATGAGCCGGACCGGGGAAGAAGTTGAGTTTCACAATTCGACGGTTCGAGGGGCTTGCTGCAGAGTCCCGATGCCGTGGCTAGGGGGACGTTTCTTGGGGTTCCCCAGGGCATGTGGTGATATGATATTTTCGTCCACCTGCACCCCCTATAAGTATTATAAGGGGGTCGTATAGACGTTCTTGAAAGGACGGGGGGCGTGTAAGGGATGAAAAAAAACACTATCAGAGGTAAGGTAGGGCGCGAGAATAGTTAACTCTCGATTTGATGCGTGGCAAAAGTTTGTTTTTTTCTTTTTTCCTGTTGCCCTGCCTCCTTGTCCCCCTCCTCCTTTCTGCCGTCGCAGAGCGAGACAACTCGATCGATCGGCCGTGTGGCGTAGATGGCGGAAGACGGTGTATCCCATGGACCGACGAATGATAATTGTGTCTCCTCGTCTATGACGGTACGGCCGTCTCCCATCACCATCACCTATCAGTTCTCGATAAGTTTTTTTTTTTTTTTCATTTGGCATCGTAGTCCCGGGGAGCCGATCGCCAAGCCACCGTTTCAGAAAATTTCCAGTGTCGAGTTTTCGCTTCTCCGGCTCCCTAGTCTGACGCCTCGTCGCAGCAACCGCCGTATCCCTCTCCCTCGGCAGATTGGCATGCAAACAACCCCCCCCCTTTCTGTCTGTCGAGAGAGCGGGCAACAAGGTAGGCCGAAAGCCCGCGAGTTCGGAAGAAATCCAAACGCGTACGACGAGTCTAGATATGTCCTATGCATCTCGCCATGTCGAGCTGGACACAGCCTGAGGTTTTGTAGGCCAATCCATGATTGGATTCGAAAGGGGGGGGAGGTAGACGGCTCGTCGCGGCACGGGAGAGCGGGCGCTCTGCTTATGCGTGCAGCTGCGAGGCGGATGCGCGGCGAGGCCAAGACTTCACACACGTCAGCGTGGGGAGGGGGAGCAAAGTTAAAGCGGCCAGCGCAATCCAACAGCTTCGTCCGACGTTACACGTGTCACACGACACACGAGACATATGATCAAACGTACAGGCGAGTTCCTACGACTGCCAAGGTTCACCAGCAGGTTAGACACGGACGGTGGTTGCACATGCACATGCTCATGATTGTGAATCGTGTCACCGATGATGTTCAAGTTTTTGACTATTGAAGGTGGAAAGAAAAGCAACAACTTTTGAATTGGGTATCCTGGCTTCTCTAAAGTACATGGAAAAAAAGGAAGAGATGGAAAAAGGGGAAGTGTTGGCGTAGAATTACAGTGCGTTTAATACCGCTAGGTTATGCCCACTAGCACGACCACCTATCTCCCCAGCTTTTCCTAAATACGGCTGTTGATATTGTCGGCTCCTTTTCCCAGTGTGCCGGTAGCACCATCTTGAGGGTGTTGAACTCATCCCTTGCCGCTTGAATACGCTGTTTCTTCGTGTCTTCGTGTTCAAGGGGTGAACCCGCCATGGCTGCCTCTAACTGCTGCATGTGATGTTCAAGTCCGAGGCTCAGGTCAGCCTCTGGTTGTTCGTCCTCTACCAGTTGAGGTAGGGGTCCTAGCTTGATCTTCTCGGAACCATGGACGAATATCAGCTTCTGCAGGGCGTTGACGTCGACCTTCAGCCACCGTAGTGCCCTCCACGCACTTTCAGGTACTACAGCCAGACGCCGGACCTTGCTAAGATCTTTCGTCTCGGCCCAAAGCGGTGAGCACTCTGGTTTCAGCTCCGCATCTCCTAAGAACAAGGTATCGCGAGCGAAATCAATGTAAACTCTCGGCTGTGCCTTGCCGATGCCAAGAGATAATGAGTAGTGTTTGAGAGCTTCGTGTCGAGCCTCACTATTGACGTGTAGCAGAGCCGGGATCTGCGTCGTGGACTGCCATGCCCATTCCGTGTCAGGAGTTTGTGACAAAACGTCATCTAAGGAGGTAGGTAGATGCTCTGATCGTGCGTGTGGTGACTTTATCACGACGGTCCTGGCTTCTGGCATAGCGAATTGCCATACCTTGATACGTAACTCAGGGGGAAGTTCCCTGAACTTGGTGAAGCTGGTCGCCCCTTGGAATTTGAGGAGGAGCGACGAGGTTCGTTCCATAGTGGCGTTTATGAGATTTAGAAACTGGTAGTATTGAAGCCGGTGCCGGCCGTAGAGACATATGAGTTGCATTATCGAACTCGCCAGTGGGGTGAGAGCGCCGGGCGACTCATAATATAAGCCATTGGGTTGGGTTGCATTGTGTGGCATGATGTCAAAAGCTGAAGCGATCACTTCCCTCGCGTCAAATGATCAGGATGTAGTGTAACAATGAGCAATAAGTATACGATCGGTAATTATGAGCGCATGTGGATTGCTGCTACCGGGGTACCTAGGGAGTAAGAGATAAAGTAGATGCAGGGCGATTCACGGGAGGAGGACCGACTTATATGATAAGTCTGTGCTAAATAGCAAAACGGCTAGGTCTCATTATCCCGCAATGATGGACCTTTCGTCATACCGAGAACCTGATAATTAACCTTAATCCAGGGTGACGAGCGTGGAGCTCAAGGGTCTGGGGCTTGCATGGTTGAACAGCAGAAACAAATAATGCATGCTACATTCTCCAAACCATGGTGGAAGTACAGCCACGAGCGTGCGGCCTACCGTCAACTGGTACGGGCGGCCATCGCCAGATAGATGGACAAGGGACTAGAACAATGGTTAGGTCAGCAGAGACAGACGCCACAAGACAGACTGGACACACTAAGCTTCGCGGGCGGCGGCCGGCACAAGCTTGGCCCGCTTCCCGTCTACGTGACTTGCGCTGTGTACGTATTCTAGGGAAAAAGAGAGGACGCAATCTGGGACCGTGTCTAGCTCGTCCACGCCATCAGACGCAAGACATGTGAGGCGCAGCAATTCGAGTCGCCGTCACCTTCGCCCTTCACCGGTGCTCGATACTTGCTCGACAACGGGACTTGGAGGCCACTCGCCCCGAGCCTGCAGTGTTTCCTGTCGTTTGTTCATACCAGGCTTTGTTCTCTCGAGCTGGGAAGATGCCTATAGATCTGGCCTGAGGGCGAGACAGTCCAGGGGTTTCCCATAACCCTGGGCCGCCTGTATACATAGCTGGACTGGACAACAATGATTGGATGTGAGTGAAGGGACGGGGTCAAGTGTGATTGCCAGCAAGGTGATGGCTCAAAGCGCTGCTCGAGAAAATAGCCAGAGAGCCGCCCATCATGTCTCACAGCACAGTCATGGTACCTGTCACAACTAACCTGAGGGAGCCTATAGTCGATATAGTCGCGTCGTCCCGCCGTGTAATCAATCAACTTCGCTCAGCGTTATGCTGCTTACAAAATGTGGTTTGATGACCTAGACCGAGAGAAGAGTTCGTTTTAATCTTGGGTTTGCAGGTGTTGTTGATTGAATCGGACAATTAACCTAGGAGAAAAGAATAAGTACCCCAGTACTTGGCGCCTTACCTATCTTAGTCTACCTAGGCTATATGAATCAAATAGACTCTCCTATAAAGTTATGCATCGGGGATCGGCTTTCTTTCTCCCCGTGATGGCCATCTCCCGGTGCCGTGCTCCGTGTACGCTTTACTATGGCACGTGCAGTGATCATCTGTAAACCTTCCTGCATCCAGTCCTCATTTCCAGCAACAGGAAACATAGTCCTGCTCTATCTTACGTGTAAGGGGCTAGTATTCGAATTCGTCACTTTGATCAAGTCATGTACTTAATTATATGATGTGTCACCTGACGAGGCTTAACCGTCATCCATCCTGCGTCAACGTGTCCGTCCGATGGCTACTCAAAATTTTCTTAGTGAAAGAGGGCGACCGGAAAGAGAAAGGGAAAACAAGGAAAAAACGGTGTGCGCCATCAATTGGTAACTCGTCACAACCTAGTAGGTTAGGTAATAATCTGGTGGCAAGAAAGTCTGTGCCCAACAGACCTTCATTCGTAACATCGAAGCAGCTAGTGACATTGAGAATCAGGATTCGCATTACTCTCTTACAATAGTAATATCCTCTGGCCGCGTGTGGCGTGGTAGATCGCATTTGTATTCGTCTCGGATATGCCGCGTCCTTTTGCCATCATGATGACTACTAAGCATTGGCAACGAGGCTCTTCCACTCCTCCACTAGCAACTAGCAACTAGCCGGGAATGATGCATTGGCGACGACGCCTAGTTTACGCTTCCTACATGTGCATGATTGAGAGAGAAAAAAACCCATTTGATGTCTTGAATCTCCCGAGGTCATGTGATGATGTCTCGTGACTGGATTCTGAACCTACAATTCTGGTTTTCGATGTCCAGGGCCCTCTCATGACAACTCGTAGTTTCTCCCCCCCTTACGATCAATATCCTGAACAATAGGACCCACGTATGATTTTATATCAAGTTCATCATACAGCATTCTTCGATAACGTTGTTCATTGTGAATTGACGTCCCAATTCACTATCCCCAACATGACACACGCCCCAACGGCTACCCGTGAGGTGAGACATGTGTTCAGCTGGGAATGGCCGTTTCAATTTTTAGCCGGATGGAGTCCCCGCGTTTGGCCTCCTGGCCTAGGCTCATCTCGCCGACATCTGACCCCGTACATATGATCTGAAGATGTGCAGACGACAACTCCGCGGCTTGCACCCTTGGCGAGTAATACGTTTTCACAGCTCTTGCTTTTGAAACTCAAACCCGTGTTACCATTTATGTACTATACACATCGTGAAAAAAAAACCCTAACTATCCAAAGTATTTATACATGTAATATAAGTAGCTACCTAGGTAAGTTGCTAGGCGTTTGCCCATATAATCAATACCTACTGATAACTAGGTGTATAGTTATATTAAATATAGAAACAGGGAAATACTGAAAGCTAGCTAGGTATCACAAAGGAATCCTTCGTGTTCATATAGTACATGTATTACCTTCTCTCAACTAAATGCCTAGTTGTTAAGAGATTACTCCCATATACTTAATTCCAGTAACTGACTATATGCTTTGATTGATTAGTGAAGTAAGGAATGACTAGATGCAATGAAGATATCCATAGACTTTATAGTACTCTCTTCATTTACCTAACTATTCTAGCTCAAAGCTGCTCAACACAGCTCAAAGCCATCCACATGATGTCCTAATGTCGTCCTCATTGAGCCCTCGCTCATCGTGGCTCAACGTAACACCCCTCATATTTAGTCCTGATCACCTTTAAACTTGTCACGCGATAACACCTCGTATCTTGGCGTTCAACCCCTCGTGAGCGCCTTAACGCCTGCGCCTGGCCTCTTGAACAGGTCGGGTCTTGTTGGTTCGTAACAATTCATCAAAGCCAACAGAAAATTTCGGTGCCAAGATACCTCCGATGGGACCAACAACGCTTCCAGTCGGCAGTGGTAACTGCACTCGCGGTACAAATACAGCCCGCTTCAATGGAGGACCTGCTGGTTGTTGATATTTGTCCATTCACCGTTCAGAAATATGCGCACGCAACGCTCTGCCTCGGACGCCTCCGAAGGGTCCTGGCTATCGAAAAGCGGCTTGAAGAGCTTGTACGAGTCGAGATTTGGGATGGACTCGATCTTCAGGTCCATGACGCCGAAGCCCCACGCCTCCAGTCTGCCGCTCTCGAAGACAACCATTGACGGGACTTTGTCATATTGCTTGTACTCTATGGATCGGTTTGACAACGCGAACTTGCAGGCCGGATAGACCTTCTCTACTCACCTTCGGACCGCCCAGGCCAGGTCGTAAGATCGTATACTTTGTTCTCGATGGGCTTGGCGTACGCTACGGCCGTCCCTGATATTGTAGACTGTTAGCAAATTAAAAGAAGAAGAAGAAGAAGGAAAAAGGCTTGCCACCAACCTGTCGTTCCGAAATCAATGTCAACCACCACGTCCGGCCACTGGTTGCTCATGAGAACTTGAAAACTTATACAACGCGATCAGAGGCCTGTTGATAAGAGAATACTTCCAATTTCAGGAAAAAATGGAGGCATAGGAGGAAGAAACGCGGTGATCAGAGCCTTGTTTCTAATTTATACCCCTCGTAGACCAGGAGACAAGCCGCTGCCCGGAAATTATACGACGCAAGGTCACGTGGCGACTCGCTGGGATCAGAAGCGAGCCCAGCGAGTACGGCTCGACGGATTGACAGCAAGCCCGACGAGTATGGCTCAATAAGATAGATAGAGAGTCTAGCGAGTTAGACGTTTGCCCCTGTTTTTAGCATAGGACGACTCGGTTTTTCGGAAACAATGTTCTACTATCTGGAAACGAAACCATACCTGTTTTGGCAAGCCACCATAATTATTCCAAGCTTAGATTTTGTCTACAGTTGTTGTTTTCAACTTTTTAAAGGCCAAACAACGTTAAATAGCAGTTCAAAGGTGCTTACAGGCCAATTACCAGGTCAATATACATTCCGAATGTCTGGTATGCTAAAAGGAAGCCTGTTGTTTGAAGTTGTTTTAAGTGTACCAGGAAGCACCTTAGTGGACTATACTATTGGTTTAGCTTGGAATAATTATGGGGGCTCGCCAAAATCGGTATAGTTTTGTCTCCAGATAGGAGAACTTTCCGAAAAACCGAGTCGTCCATCTCGAGATATTCCATAAAGTACTAGACTTCACCACATTTGCTGACCGTTATTATCTCCCAATATTTCCTGCAGTGAAACGCTGCAAAGGATATGTCCCCTATTCAGGCCCTATTCAGGGGTGGTAAGGAAAGGAATCGGTGTATACCTAGTCTTAACGACTCTCCTATGTAAGTCATTCCTCACCACATTATTCGATCAAGACGTATATCCACTCCTTAAAATTGACTATATAAGAGCACAACTCCTGACAACGTTACGAGGTAAACGTGTATCAGCTGTTAATACTCATAGCTAACTCGAATCTTAAGAACATAATCCCGGACACCATCCGACTACCGCCCAGATGACCATGACTCTGGGCTCAGCATCTCGCCTGAATATACAACAACAAGTGGCAGTGAACCCCAAACGAAAAGTTCAACGTCGAGGTAATGTCGTATGTTTAAGAGCGCCATATGTCGTCCACTCGAGGTTTTTACCCACTTGAAAATGTTAGAGACGAGTTCGTCTAAGTTCTCGATATCAATAGGAAAGCAGTCTCGACTTACCCAGCGCAGAATGAGCTGCCAGGGTACGTGCAGTACCATTGGTAACCGTACTGGTCGTTGCCATCGCTGTCGTAGTACTTCTCCCAGCCGGCGACGTTGGCGCCACAGACATTGTTGACATCATTGAAGGAGTTCCAAGCATTGGTGCTGGTGCACACCTGGGAATGCTTTTTGAAGTTGCAGAAATAGGCGACGGAACAGCCCTTGATGGAGTAGTAGTTGAGGTGGGCGCCAACCGCCGCGCCAAAGCCGCACTGGTTGGCGAGCGACGTGGCGGCCGCGCCGTTGTCGCCGGAGTTGAGGCCGCCCTCCCGGGGGTCGCAGGTGATGACGCCCGAGCGCTTCTCGATGGTAGCGCCACGGATGGCAACGGTGCGCAGCTCAGTAGAGATATCCGCGAGACGAGTGTGGTTCTCACTGCCGTCCGCGTTGTAGCTGACTCCATAGACACCATCGAGCTGGCCTTCAGGGATAGTGAAAGACGTCGCTGCAACGGCCCCCATGAGGGAAAATAGGACGGAGAAGCGCATTGTGACTTTGTGATTGTGTTTTCGCGATGGAGATAGAGATGGGGCTGGAGGTTGTAGGTGCTGGATTCTGCTGTAGCTGAGATCGGATGGTTTTGAGACGGGACTGCTGTCGCTTTTATATGCTTTTTCTTTTGCGACTTCTATGTTTGAGGATCCTAACTTGGTTAGAAATACTGAAGCTAGACCTATTGTCGCGGGCGCCTTCGTCTCTCCGTCGCCCTTATCTAGTACCATCACTGACGTGGGACCATCACCAAGTCACTCCTCGACGACAACCACCCCATCTAGACAATAACGCCCGTCGACAGCCTATTCTGTAGAAACCCTGCTAACTAATCAGAAGGAATAAAGGAGCGGGCATGAGAATCTAGACTACTATCATTGCACTCCACCTGGCCTGGCACCCTATTGCGCACTCGTTCGACTTACGTACGATACGATATCTGCCATCGGATCAGCCGTCTGCTGCTCTCATTACGCCATAATGACATAGATTACAACATCCTCTTCACCCAACAACCACCAGCTCAATCATTTGCCGGCGTTGCTACTTGCACTGACCATGAGAATACTGACTCGTTTTTCAGCCGACTGAGGAAATCTGGACGGTAGAGCGACTGCGGCCGCTATCGTCGTTTCTGAAGAAGAGTGCTAGGACATGCAGGGTCGCTTAATAAGACTCGGTTAGAGCTTGACAAGTGTTAGGTCATCCTTGACCTTCTGTGCTGTCCTGCGCCTCCTGGCTACATTTATGGGATGTTGTTAATAACGGCGAGAAAATAGCTGCCTAAAATGTTTCTATCATAATTACTTCTATTACGATGCTCTCGCATCTTTGAACACATCAGCGCAGTCCTGTAAGTGTCTTGATAAGTATTTAAGTATGAATAAATGCAGTAGAAACGAGAGCATGGAGTATGTATATGTTTGAAGCGTAGAACGAGCGCAGGTCCAGAAAGTAAACGTGGGGTAAATTTTTCGCACAAGATATAATACTTCGAAAGTATGAAAAATTCCATGCAGTACCTATGTTTGCTAGGGAGCGCCCTACAGCTTTTGCCGTATTACAACATCAACGCGTTTTACCGCGTTGTAACCATCGAGTTGCCATTCACAGAGAGTATTAACCGAAGCGTTTCTGCAAAGTGATACCCTGAGGTTACATCGAAGGATTCTGCATAGATGGACTCTGCATAGATGGACTCTGCATAGATGGACTCTGCATAGATGGATTCTGCAGCCCTATGGCACAGCATCTCTGTTGCCGCCTAATCGAACGAGCCAAAGTTACCAGACAAGATAGACGCGCCTAGCCACATCACCCCCGATTTCTCTGTTGCACTTGTGTCATAGCGCTTACTCTACGTATTGCTGGTGATTCAAAAGAGACTTGTTTTTATTGCACACGGAGTAAGTTTTATGTGCTAATTAGTCCTAGGTTTCTCCTAGTTATTGGTTGATAAAGTAAAAATAGGGCCTGCTAGCACCCCTGGAGAACTTACTTAGCACTTCACAAATGTTCAACAAAATACATTGTAGAGTCAACATAGAGGATTACATATGAATCGCCCTTGTCACAGAGGATTAGTGGGAACAATCTATTCGCGAGGACCGGCGAAACTAGCATGAAGAAAAAGGAGACTACAACACAGAGAGCGACACATAGCTAGCATTTAATCTGTCCGAAAACTTTTTTACAAGTACATACAAAGTACTCCCCTTGCAATAACCAATCCTATTTCAGACTGCAAGCCACTTGTGGCTTATTTGCCTGCTTTACTTTACAGACCTGCCTTTTACAGGATGAACAATCATTGAGACTATAACTAGGTAGTTATACTTGAGCATATTTATTGTGTATCTATTTGAAACAAACCTTGACCATTATACTATGTTACACGTTTGAAATTCTTCAACTTCGCTGATACTTATTTCTATAAACACCAAAGTAATCTCTTCAGTCCAGCAATAAAACTCGAGAGCGACAAGCTTTGGTAACCCTCAGGTTATAATGGACGATCATTAAACGGCCCGGCGAATCATGCATAATCCTGCAGTGCGCACGGTACTTCATATCGGAGCCGCAAAGCGCTGATCAGAGAAGAGGGTATTGAAGTAGAGCGATTGAACAAGCCACTTGTGGCTTGTATACTAGCTTGAAGCTGGTAGCCACTTCTTTTTAGCCACTTCTTTTTAGCCACTTCTTTTTAGCCACTGTGGTTTTTGCCACTTCTTGCGACTAGAATTTTTCCTTGCGAATACTTTCACGTAATCTATTCAACAATATTCTATCAAAATCTCTATAAAGTGCCTAGATGTAGGTCTCTGGGTTGCGGAAGTGTATATAGGCATTTTCCGTTTTAGTATCTAGAGCGAGGGACCTGATATCAGGCAGATAACTATAAATATATGGATGAGAGAATCTGATCGTCGGGACCATGCTAAATGGTATAAATGCATTGTCAGGTCGCAAATTACCACATTCATCCTCCAAGAAGGAATTCCATGTCTTGTCGAAATGGAGCGCAGGGCGCGCTTCGATTAGCTTCACTACCACTACTGTGACATGTAGGAAGACCTGTATTATCTACATCATGGGATGCCTTGGGTTGCATTGAGCAGCACATGCTGCATCTCCATGACTTGACTTCCACATGTCTACGTCTTATCTCACGTCATACTATCGTCGGTACATACAGCACATCATCCGCCTTCATCCTGCACCAACACCGCCCCTGAAGTTTGCGGCGCGGGCTTGGCCACTATAGTCGAAGAAAAGACACCCGTCGAACCACGACGCACTCCCAAGGCGGACTTGGGCATCAGCGTCGCTCATTGACGATAGCCAGGCAGTTGGTTCGATCGGTTCACGTCAATCGGTTCACGTCAATTAGTTCACGTCAATTAGTTCACGTCAATTAGTTAGGCTCGGGAGACTGGGATTACAGTCCTCAACGTCGCGGCATGCTTCAGGGCGGCTGCGTCGCAATAGTCGCCGTCTTCTTGACAGATCTTCCGCATACCTCACCTATGTGAGTCGTGATTCTCCATTGCTCGGAGAAATTCGTAAGGGTTGTTAGCCCATGGAGCGTAATGAAGAGCTACTCAGTCATTCGTAGCCGCCGCCACTAGAGCACAGCCTAGATGTATCAGGGGTTAAGGATGTGTCCGAGGATACCCAAATGCCTGACAAATTTGCGGATGACTTTCTCAAGTCCTATTCATCCCTATAGGCCTTTGGGCTGCACGTGGTCGGTGGCTGAATATGGATGCGCGGGCAGTCCTATCAGTCCAGTTCGTCCCGAAGCGGACGACTGTCGGGTAGAAGGAAATCTTGCGTTGTTCTCTTACCGAAATAGCCACATCGCTAATACCATGGGCATCTTCTACTTTCATGAGGGCTTGTGGCACAGTTGTCCCATGCTCGTCCTACCACCCGAGAGTAGTGAGGTCGGGTAGAGAAGGTTGCCAACCCTGGTCTGTGGCCCGGGATTACAAGCAAGCGTGAAGCACCGACCCCCGATAGCCTGAGCTTCCGCCAGGCTGAGAGCGACGACGTCCTGGCTACCTTCGACGTATTCCTTGGGAATCTGGTGAATGAGTTGAATTTCTAAACTCTCTGCTACTCTTATCATGTCCTCGTGCTGAAAAGAATCCGGACTATGAAGGATTGACGAATTCGATCGTGCACCCGCGTATGCTGTGTATCGACCGGCATGACAGACTACTTCGGAATCGGAGATTGGGTACTCGTCGGGGGCTGCCGGTCAAGCGTTAGTAATGGCCACTGAATCGAATATCTCTTTGACTGGAAGTGGCCGCTCGGCGCTGGCTGTGGTTGCCCAGGCAAGGATGCTGCGACCTATTCTGATGTGATCCGGGGTACAGATTCGTAGTAGCTCTATCGGTATTGATCTGTACATCTCTTCTAGCTTTAGCGATAACTTGGTAAGCATCATTCTCAGCATCGGCCAAGAAAACACTCCCTTTTGGGCATACCTGATAGCTTGGTCGATCAAGGGCGTCACCCACAGTACGACCCCCTCTGGAATACTTGAGCAGTACACCTTGATGTTCCGCAGCTCTTTATGCTTGGTAAGCTCGCTTTTTACTCCCTGCATTTCATCTAGCCTGACGAGAGCTTCATCTAGTTGCTGCTGCCGGAGTCTGGACGATGATATCCCATCTTTCTCATGTCGTACGAGTGCGGTGGCTATTGAAGAGAGACGCAGATCGCTGTAATCCCCGTCAACACCCCCGACATTCTCGGCTTAATGCAGAATGTCGTAGGTGCCGTCCCCGAGACCGACATCCTCAAGCCCTCTGCTGACATCGAAGCGGAAGTATCGGCCTTCGTAATGTAGTCTGTTAGGTGAATTAGTCACAGAGCGATTGGATAGGGAGCAACAATCTGGAAAAGGGCTGAATATACTCCGTTTCGGAATAATAGTAGGCAGGGTCTAGAGCAAATAAAATAAAAGGGGTTCCGACTACCGAAGTCTTGGCATATCCTTCCCGAAAAGGAAATACCATTCGGCCAATCAACGTCGGGTTACGAAGTAGGCAATGCTCGCAGTCACTTGATTACTGATATATTTTTCATTCGTCACCGCCCTTTAATTTCCAGCTGATGCCTGTAAATGGATGGACTTGGCCTGGATTACGACCGTTCCGCGCCCCCAATTGATTCTACTTATCGCCATTCAATTCAGTTTGATTTCATTTCTCTTGTTGGATACCTCCGCAATTCGGGGTATCTCGGCCTCTCACTGTTGGGTTTGTGTCGGATCCGGCACACAATACGAATAGAAAGATGGGCCAGCATTCGAAATGAGGGTTTCATTACGCGGCCAACCATGGATGAGCGCATCGCTGACACTCGATCACTTATACACACTAAATATAACCTCTATACACTAAGTATAACTTCTACAGATCATAAATAACCCCCAAGATGCGGATGCCAGTGTAGGAGCATGGTAACATAGTGCTTGGGTAATGTGAATTGTGTTAAAATTGAAATTGTCGTGTGCTTGTTACGTAAACGAAATAGAGAATGTTCTATGCATATGCATCGACACCGGTCCTTGGCGTCAGAAGAGGCCATAGCTCGCATATGGAGCTGATGTAGGTATTACCTAGTGAAGGGTCGCAACGACTGCCGCTCCAGGCCGAGGATAGGGCTGACCCTCGCGTTAGATGCGGGAGTGTGAGCTTAAACCACATGGGACGTAACCTCACGTAGTATTGCTCTATTCCGAGTTAGGAGCCCTACGGTTCTTGTTCTATGCAGCCCTTTCGGCTTGACCGGCGGTGCAGTTGGGCATATGTAACCTGATGTGGTATGCAGCTCACAATGTGGTCGTTCGTATCGGCAGCTACCGACGTAGGTGTTCGATTCGGCTCGCATACTACATCTTGGCGCTTTACTGCCTACCGGTATCTCATTCAGGTTACCTTCATCTGTTGTAATCTGGACTACTATAACGTAGATACATCTAGATAGATATCTAGGTACAGTGGAGAGCCTATAGGCGCACCGAATAGTCCACGACACCACCCACGCAACCAATCAGGAAGCCCGAGATACCGAGCTGACCCGAGAACACGTTTCCTACAGCAGCAGTTTATAGGTACTCCAATTATGTCACCCCGGAAATAAGGCGTCTGTCGCCATTAACAATACTCTATCAACGAGACCGATGACGTAAATGGCTTTCATGTTGTTCTTGGTTATGAGAATCAAGTTCAGGGTCCTCAGCATTGGAAGCGACGGCAATACCGTAGGGCTTATACCTTGTTAAACCCTCGCCATTCGGCATTAATTGCGCTTTCCGTACATACGACATACTGAATGCTGATGCCGAGTTGTATAGTAGTGCGTCTCTATGAGTGACATGATAGGAGGAGGTCAACAATATGCAATTCAGCACGCGAGAGTTGTCAAAATTTTGTGCCGAGTATGCCAAGAAGTTACGGGAGCTAAGTCCATTATTGACTAGGCTCTTCCAAGCTGCATGGCACAGGCTGCTTGTTTTCCTATTTCGGAAATGGGGAATAATGCCTGTTTGTACGGGTTGGGATCTCTACCAGTCCAGATATCGTGCAAGGCACGTCGGCGTTGCGAACCGTATCTCGGGAACGGGATCTTCGTGACAGGCTTTCCAATGACGGGATGCCTTACCCAGGGTGCTAGGGCCATGCTGCACAATGAAGGTTGGCAACGAACGGGTATAAGTAGAGGCAGGATGTCTAACATCTTGCTAACATCTTGCTTTATCACTCATCCGATTCCCAACCAGATTCAACCTCATCTCCCTTCTAGCATCCATCCTCGGATCACCTACATCATGTATCTCCAGACGACTATCCTCACCGCAGGGCTTCTGCAGTTGGCCCATGGCCTACCCAAACCTCAGTGAGCAGAATCGTCAAGACCACTTGGAAAATCAAGATCTAACACCGGGCAGAATGACCTATGAGGAGAACAGCGGACCTGTTGGTGGCGTAACCCCTCAGTTTCCCACTTTCACGGCCGCCGCGGGCGACCTCCGCGGGTCTACGAACTTGCAAGGCGGCATTGCCTCGCGCCCGCCAGTCTCAGGGGGTGACTCGGCAGTAGTGCCGGACCCAGAGCTCGTGAACGGGCAAGACGCGGATGCCGACCTGGGCCTGTACCTCGACTTCAACAGCGCCACGTTCCCTAACGGGCCACAGCCGGTCCGCGGTGGTGTCGGCGGCACAGACCCAGGCCCGCGCACATTCGAGTACGAGAAGCTGAACCCGGACTTGTACTCGCCCCCGGGCTCGGATTCGGGCGACGTGCCCAATGCGATGTGGCCATTTGGGCTTAGCCATAACCGCGCGGGGACTGGCAAGGAGTCGGGCTGGGCGCGTCAGCAAAATGTCGATGTCCTGCCCGCGGCCACGGCTATGGCCGGTGTTGACATGCGATTAGCACCCAAGTACGTATTTCTGAGCCGGGCATCCGTCAAAGTTGTAATTTCTAACTCGGGAATATCTTATAGCGCGTATCGAGAACTGCACTGGCACACGTCCGCTGAATGGTAGGTTTCATTTGATTTTCATATCTCCTCGGGTGTGTTGTGAGTACTAACACTTGTGTCTTTAGGGCATTGGTTCTGAAGGGAAGCGTGCGAGTGGCGGCTATTAACGAGGATGGCGCGTCTTTTATCGACGATGTCACGGCCGGCGACGTATGGTTCTTCCCAGCCGGTGTCCCGCACAGTCTACAAGCTCTCCACGAAGGTGCCGAGTTTCTCCTCGTCTTCAACAGCGGTACATTCTCCGAGGATGAGACTTTCCTCGCTACGGAGATGATACTACGGTCGCCTAAGGAGGTCTGGGCCAAGAACCTACAGGTTGATGTCAGCGCGTTGGACAACATCCCACAGGATCAGAAATATGTAAGTTTAAACTACTCCGGTCGCCTGAAGGCACTGGGCGCCAGTTTGACTAACTTTCGTCGATAGATTTTCAACGGTACTCCGGCCCCGGCCGATATCGAGAAGCAGAACATTACAGGATCGGCGGGGGCTCTGTCTGGACCTACCGGTTACACGTACCATTGGTCGCAGCAGGAATTTCACAACACGACTGGCGGCAGCGTCAAGATCCTGGATCCTCTTACATTCCCCATTGCAGAAATGTTCTCGGCCGCACTAGTTGTTCTGGAGCCTGGTGCTATGCGCGAAGTTCACTGGCATACGACGTCGGACGAGTGGTCGTACTTCCTCCAGGGTTCGGCACGAATCTCAGTTTTCAAAGCGCCAACTTCTTCGCGAACTTTTGACTTCACTGCTGGTGACGTCGGTGTAAGTGAAAATTTTCAGATATTTCCTTCCTGTTCTGGATGACTCCTTGACAGCGTGCCCAGATTCGTCTTTCCTTGCTGGGCTATAGTCACGTGCTGTATCTCTTTTGTAGTTCTAAAGCATTTAAGTATCAAGCTAAAAGCACGTATAACTGACTTGGAGTATTGCAGTACATCCCGCAGGCAGCCGGACACTATGTGGAGAACACGGGCACCGAAGACGTGATATTCCTTGAGGTGCTCCTGGCCAGCAAGTTCGCCGATATCAGTGCCTCGCAATGGCTTGCTCTCACGCCCCGCCAAGTTGTCAAGGATACGCTGAACTTGACCGACGAGGTCCTTGATGCACAGCCTAAGGACAAAACCCTCATCAAGCCGGGCAATGCCAATTTGACCGCTATTGCTGCCAAATCTTCTTAATGAGTGTTAACACCAGAAATTATGGAGTGGTTTGTTTCTACATTGGACATGCAATATTGGGCCTTAAAATCGGCAGCGTAATCAGAGGATGGAGTTAGTACCGCTTTCGGCTTGCTGACTGGATATCTGGTTGCAACTTTTATGGGTAATTGGGAACTTTTGCGGATTATAGAATTGTAGATATTTAGTGGCTTTATTTTCTCTTCTAGAAGCACCTCTTATAGTATGTAATTGTAAATCACATATAGTATCAGCTCCTTGTTTCCGTCGGTTTCGAGGGCCTATTCGTGTCTATGAGATAAAGCTTATTGGAAAGTAGCTAGAGTTGTCAGCCTAGTTGTAATAGCCGGCGCGATCAGACAAGTCGCCCTACATCAATGGAAAAGTAACGGTTTAACTGTGGTTCCGATTTCCACTATTGATCATGCAGGTACGTCCCTAGTTTATTTAGATGATGAGCGATGTTTTGCGTTCCATATTTTATCTCCCCCCTTCTTTACCTCCTATTTCTAAAAGTGTGGGGTGACTAGGATGTATTTTAATCATCATCTACCTCTGTTACTGCACACCAATTCTGCATCTCATAGCTCCACGAACCTATTTCGAACTATTGCTGCATGGAATAGTTAGTCATGGTAAAGTAGCTATCGTATAAAAACATAAAAACATGGCCAAGGCGTAGGGATCAGCGTGCGTGTGTGCGTGCGTGCGTCTCTGTGTGTACAAAACTACCCAAGGGAAACACGAATTCAAAGTAAGAGAGGAATCTAGGCTCTACCAAGGGGAGGGGAGCCTCTCAAGAAAAGTCTGGGGGTAGGTATAGTGTAAGTACCTATTCAAGCCTTAGGTCTCATGTCGGCAACAACCGCCACCCTTAGTGTTAACCATACTTGACACCTCCACGGCTCCTTATGCAATGTTCCATGCCATCCCATGCCGCCATGCGTGCAGATTTGGTAAAAAACCCCGAGAATTTCCCTTGCCCACGTTTCGCCATTAGAAGGTCCACAATCTGGACCTTTCGAGGTCAGTGCTTCTACCCCTGGCGCATCCCCATACCCCCCTGAAGCCCAGGTCTGGGGTGGCCGTATACATACGCGTATGCATTGATGTAATGTAGGTGGGTAGACGTATTTGGTATCTCAGCTGGCATCGCCCACAGCCTACAGGTAACGCATTGCTGCGTCTAAGTAGATGATTACTTGACATAGTAGTGTCTAGGTATAGGATACCTGAGTAGAGATCTCTATGAAGCCCTTCGTATCTAGGCCACCACTTTGCTAATTTCAAATGACGACACGCATAGGTTGGGTTAAATGCTCTTCTTGAATTGTTATATGATGTTTTACTACGTCTTAAGTTAAGATATCGATCATATCAATTTTTACATGGCATTAGGAGGCGGGGTTTACTTTGCCGTGTACCAGATATTGTTAGCTTGTGGGCTGCAGCCGTGCTCACGGCTGTAGGGTCTCTGGGGCTTCTGAGATTCTCGGGGTCTTACCGGGGGCCTAGTATATTACATTGCATGAATACCCATTTGTACTTCGTAGTGACTAGATACTACTAAGCAACCACTGGTGAAGTCCACATGCCCCAGGTTACTATACGAAATAATGGGCCTGGCAGTCAAAGATGACGGCCTTTTTATCACCTAGGTAAAAGAAAAAAGCCCTGCGCTACTCCAACTCCCGAAATCCCACAAATGAGGCCGAAATGTTCGGATCTAAGGGTCAGCGGAGCCCGCCTTCCCAGGGTGATCCCCGTGCTTAAAAATAAGCGATCAATGACTCAAATTAGCGTAGACAAATGCTATTTATGTTTCTGGGGACGACTATCAGATAGACTACCTAGTGAACGAGCACTAGCTCAGTTAGGAATCGAACTTCAACTCGCCGAGAAACCTAGCTACCCAACCCTATTAGCCTGTTAGGATCTAGACATTCATTATGGCTGTTGTTGCTATGGATGCTAGTATGGAGAAAAGGTAGTAAAACTTAGGTTTTATGACCATTAAAGAAAACATTGGGACTACGGGGAGTTCAGGATTCTGTTTTGCTATTCTATCGTTCGCCGCTGATACCCAGCATATTATTTAACCTAGAAGCATTCTGCTTAGAGCTAGTGGGCCTCGGTATCCGTGCGGTCAATCGCCCGGCAAAGGCCATCCGAAATACGGCATCATTACTCATTAATTACATTCGACCAACCGTCCAGCTCGGTGCTAATTATAATAACACGTGAATCACAAAGCCGTAGCGTGGCAGACAAAGTCCACACTCCGCTTTTCGAAATGGTGACCTGGTAAGGTGAGTGAATGTAGATCATTTTCCACCGAGCGATCCGATGGAGCGTGGAGGTGGAGGGTGGTGGTGGTGGTGGTGGGTGTGATGGAAGCGCAGCATCAACCCTGCCGTGGACTGCATACTACCTTCGATCCTCCAACTTCTCATACAATACATGACATGATACCATACGGGTGGGAAGAGCAGCTTCAAGGATCGGTTAGTCGATAATATGCAGTAAATTAGATTGGTAAGTGTTGAGTAAGGACGGTTGAGTAGCGTCCGGCTATCCGAATAATGACCCATTCTAGGTATGGCCAAGACGGCAGTGAGAAGCACGATACCGCTATGAACAAAGCAAGACCCTCTCGTACCTAGTACATCAAGATTTCCATTTAAAAAACAAAAATAGAAAAACAGTCGGGACGTATTGACTTCGTAGTTGGTGACGAGCGGAGCTCAACAAGAGGCTGAGCTCGGCTGGGCTACCTAGTCTAAGCTACAACCCAGATCGCATCATCCTGACGGGAGGCTCTGGGAACTTTCGACGCGCATAAGTAGGTATACCTATGTGTACAACCGAGAACATGATAGTGACGCGGGATTGGCAGTTGGCTAGATACCTAGTCCATGTTTATGTGCCTGGAAGGATAGTCAGCCCCGACATAGGGTATATAATTAGATACTTGAGGGGTACGTGCGGCAGGCTGGGGTTCTCAGGTGGTATTATCTAGAACTAAATATACGTATACAGCTGTTTGATGATCTCAAATCCGGCCTTGTATCCCGATTAGAGTGATAAGAGACAGGTGTGGCAATCAGCAGCAGGGTAGCGACTCAACCCGACAACGTGGCTCCGGGATCATAGCAGCTACGTTATTGGCTACCAAGATGGAGAGAAGGCTCGGGCCTTATCTTATTGATTTGCGTCTACTTATGCGTATGTATACACTACGTACATGGTACACAGTACTACCTACATGTAGGTATAGATATATGCATGGCAGGTCGGTGACCGACGAGAAGTGCATTTTTGACATCGAGGGCTACGTGACTACAGCAGCAGCACTAACATGTAGGGGAGCATATACGCCCACGCACATAGATGTGCTTTCTGCCTGCCTACGCCATCATATCTCATGCGTAAGATAAGCAGAGCATCCGGTTGTGCGTCCTGGTGGTTGCCGGGTTGAGTGTGGGTGTGAAACGGAGCGGTAGCGGGCCGAGCCCCTTTCTACTGTGGTGTAGTGTATACTAAGTTTGCCAATGCTATCACAAGCTTCCAAGATGCCTGTTCATTGGCTCCTTTCCCCTGACGGAGCCGGACTGGATAGCTGGATCGTGACTTTGCTATAATAAGCAACGCGCAACGCGGGCTTCCCCTGGCTTGTGAGACCACACCTACTAGGTACTTATAGCTTTCTAGTGTGGTAGCCCACGTCAGCTACCTACTCGTTCACCTAGGTCAGCGGCATGCGCTACCTACCTACAAGTAGTGTGTATGTTGAATCCCTGTTGGAATATGCCATGGTGCAGCAGTACAGTAGTGTACAGACCGGGATGGAAGCGTGGTTTCTTTCTTGCATATGTCTGTGTTGTGTGGCAGGGAGGAGGGCTACTCAATCATGGTATCCCGTACCTGCGCGTACCTGATTACTCCTGGTACATGGTATACTTACTAGACATACCTAGTCCGAAAAGCTCGGGAATACCTGGATATACGGTATACCTGATAGAGAAACGAACCTCAGCACTCCCTACGCCGTTAGCTCGATTCTCTTCACTGGGACGAGCAAGACAAGACTACCTAGTTGATGGGCATAACCCGACGCTGTGGGCTACTGACTCACCTCTAGAAAGTGAGTGTCTAGCATAGAACTAACTACCTACATTGATACAATATGACAACCCTTGTCAGGCATTGTCACGCGAACGCTGGACTACACTAGTAGAGAATACGACGCTCGCGAAGGCATGAACAAGGATATGCCCGGCGGTTGGAGATGTCACGAAAATGAGCGTCATGTGAACCATGGAATGGGGGGTTGATTGGGGACTAGGCGGGGAGACCAGCCCCAGAGAGACTTGCCGTTGCATCGAGCAATACTTTACCCGCGGTCTAGTATCTACGCTATCTAGCGTGCTGTAAAGTTGATACCACAGTCAGCCACGAGCTTGGACTCCCTCTTGTGGGGTTGTGTCAGGCCGGATCTATGATCACTAGCGAGATCAGCAGCCCATAGATTGCAGTTAGCCCTACCGCGATATGATTGATGGATGATGGATGATGAACGATGGATCAAACGGCCGTTGGCATGTCATACCGAATACACACAATAACGACCTATCAAGCCTGATGGCTGGGCAAGCCGCATACAAGTACAGAGTAGGTGCATCAGAACAACATCTTTATGTGCCCCGCAGATCTTCTTGGCACGCAATACAATGTCACCCCAACTCCCGGCGTTTGCTTGTCGCTGTTGGTTAAGGGTTTCCAAAACCCCGGGTCGGAATCGGAGTTGAATCCAAAGTACCTTGCCAATGTGTTACTGCAACTTTAAGGCAAGGCGAGCTGGCCAACCGTCTTGCTACTTGGATTGTATCGCCTGCTGCTAATGAGATGGCTGAGGTTCTCACCGCTCCTCATATATTTGTTGCTAAGCATGTAGCTATCACTAATCCTGGAGCGAAGGGACTTTGGTGCCGTGGAGTTAATCGATGTGATAGTGAACTACAGGGGTGGAATCATATGCAGCGTGAGCCGCTAACATGCTTCATTGGAGATGGTGCAGATGTGGAAGCCTGCTACCCATGCTAACTTAGGCGCCGCACATTGGAATCAGAGACAATGCGCCGGCATGTCGATGGCGAACACCAATTCTGCTACTCTCCTCACTGTGAGTGCAAAAAGAGAGCACACGTCCAAACCAGTATCCCCCCGACAGATCAGCCCAAACAAAATCCCAGCTAAGTCTACATGCTCTCCGCATCCAAATCAGACCAAATCTTGAATCGACATAGTACAGAACCCGACATTCGTAACTTTCATGACATGTAGAAGGAACCTGCCTTCTCCATAAGGGAGCAAAAACGCAATTTTCCCTCATTCCCGGTCTATAGTGATGGAACCCTTGGACACCTGTTTCATGCTTGTTGCCTGCGACGTTGAGGCGGGATGAGAAATTCGTATAAACGCTCCAAGACAAGATAGAAAATAAATCAAGATAAACCATGATGCTATGTCCCTTCTACGCCTGCCCGATACTCGCCCAATTGGGCGTTCGCTCATGACTTAAATCAACCGAAAAGCTCGTAAAGCGAGGGTTGCGCGACCACACGGAACATCGCAAGATGGACGTGGGCATACTTCGGGGGCTTTTCAACCGAAGAAACGTGCTGTTGTACAGAGTTTGATGATGACTAAGGTGGCATATCCCCGTAGCCGCTGTCGAAGCTAATTTTCTCAAAACTCGACGTCTTGGTGACGGGTGTTGACCGACCAAAGACATTTTTGCTAATGTGCTTCAGTTTCCCAACAGATGAATCAACCGTGTCAGTGTTTTCCAAATAAACACTGGTAGCAGGCTGAATTCGTATATGGCAAAACAATGTCGAGAACAAGAATTGATCGCCATTGGAATCCCATAGGGGTAAAGTACGATAACCATGCTTCAGGTTGGTTAGCTTTACTGTGTATGTCGCCAAAGTAGTGTTGCGGCCGCTGACTGTTTCTCCGTCAGGAGAGAGCTTCACACTGAATTTGACAAATACCAATTCAGGGTACTTCGTCGTGACCTGATGAACAGCCGAGTAATTAAATTCAGGATCAAACCCATTTTCCTTGACAATGCAGGTTCTCACTTTGACCGGCGTATCAGTCTCGACGGGCACGCCACCGGTACTATCGTGCTTGTCCCTCTTATCGTTAGGGTGGAAAAATTCCATCTCAATATATGGATCTAGTGTGCGATGTGAAGGTAGACTAGCAGGCCGCATAAGCCGCTGCGCCGAGATGATGTCAATGGTGAACGTCAGATTTTGATGCTCCGACTTCCCATGGGCTTCGTCAGGCAGGCCGTCAGGCAGAATCCGAATTGTTCGCATCGCTTCGGGCTTAAGAACATAGCCTGATCGATCCTTACCGCCAGCAAACATGGCTTGGTTCAGCTGCATACCAAGATCGAAGGTTTGCCAGTTGAGCGCAGCCATCTGTACGCCTTTTCGCCAATACATCAGTGGATTGAAGTTGTCGGATGTCAGCCGCGAATACTGAGGGTAGACTCGCATCATGTAACGCATGTTATGGCGAGTCAATAATTTTTTGGAGCCTGGTGCCTTCGAGTGCTTCTTGAATGTACCTTCCATGAAAGACAGGATATGGTTTGTCTTCTTGCATTCGGCGGATTCAAAGCCATGAAACTTGACCCCACTGCAATATACGCCGAGATCGCCAAGCGACTTGACGATCTTACTCGTTTTGCGCTTGCGGTTCACCTCCTCTTCCGTCTCGCAATCACTTGTACTGCTGCTGATGGCGCCATGCACCTCGCCCTCTGTTATAGTGTTCACTCTCTTGCCAATCACTCGGCGGGATTGTTGGCTGGGGCCTAAAAGCGGGCTCGAGGGAAGGTACTGAGGAGGAATATTTCCGTTGTCCATGGCCACGGGTTTTGAAAATGGTGATGTGAGACTGTTTCCTCGCCGTCGACCATTCGTCTCGCCCGCGTTACGTTGCTGGTGGCTGGGATGCGTTCCCTTCACCTTGACCAAGATACGGTCCTTGAGGTCCGAAGGAGACGGAAGCTTGTCCGCGGATGGATCCAGAGACTCGGTAACAAGGCGGGGACCAAATATCTCCTTCATCGTTTCAGCCATAATTTCTTGTTGAGTTGCATTGCAGTGAACTTCAAGAGATACCCAGAGTGGGAACCGGCTGGCGACAAATGCATACTTATTCACCGTGTTTATGACCTCACGGAATGAGATGGCATTAGTAAGGGCACGGCCATGCTTGACTGTTGGCTGTCCATCGGACCCATCCCAACAGTCGATCTCAACACTGCGGCACCCTCTGAGTAGTGTCATAATGTAGCCTTCGACAGAAGATACGTCGGCTACCTGGCGGCCAATAAGGTACGTGTTATGGGAACTGGAAATGAAGTATTCGTTTACAGGACGGTCGAGAACATAGTCAGCGGGTTCGCGTATAAGATGATCGTTATCTTTGGAGACGAGGTAGGCAGCGAGCGCCGCTTCCGTCATGATAAACAATGGAGCAGCAGACTGAAACGCTGGTATATCCTTCGTCCTGGGCCGCTGGGCATAGCGAGCGAACTTTGCTTCCCATACTTCGGGGTTACTGTCGACATCTTCGCCTTGAACGTCGCGAAGGAAGTCCCGGAAGTCCGACCATGTAATACCTTTAGTCGGGTCCGATGTTATCTGGCGATAGATTGCTTCAATATCTTTTCGTCGTTTCATCTCATGGATGAAAACCTGAAACTCGGCAAAATTAAGCCGATTTGTTTTCGTTACATCGGCGGTGGCAAACTTAGCCCTGAGATCCTTTTGCGACATATGTATGTGCAAATTCCGACATACTCGTTCGACGCCGGAGAAATCAATCTTGTCTTCCTCTGCAGCATATCGTTTGTTTCCGAATTGCTTCGCCATTTCACCGTTCCAGAAGCCACGAACGGCATTCTCATTGAATGCCATTAGTGATGCCATGTGCAGTTCTCGATGCTTCGAGATCGAGTCCAGGGTTGTCACCCATTGTGTAAAAGTTTCTCCATCATCAGCTATCAGATGCATCTGCTTGCTCCGAGAGGCATCTGGCAATGCGTAGAAGATGGTGAAGAAGCGTCCTTCTTCTGTATCGGGAATCCCATAATCAATACGATATTGCCGGGTATCAGAGCCTATCCTGACATCTTTGATATCATCGATATATATGCATTTCGAAGATCGTCCCTTATCCCAGGAGATCTTGCCGGCGTTTGACTCAAGTGTAAAAAGCATGCGTTTATATTTCTTCTTCTTGGAGATCTTCGTTAACATTGTCCCCTTGATGAGTGCACGAGGCAGAACCGGGCCGTCATGAAAGCTGCCATCGGAGCAAGGCCCTGCAATGGGAGGTGTGCTGCTGCTGCATGATGAGCCACGTGCTCTGATGTCGTTACCAATGGCGGTGTCGTTGGCCTCATCGTGCATCTCTTCGTCCGAGTCGGTCAGTGCGATAGCGTCAGCAGGAGCCACAGTGGTGCTGTCGCTTCTTCGCCTGAGGATGCCAGGGCCGAGGCTAACATCTCGACTATTCGGTGTAGCCGACGACTGTCGTCGTGTCCTGGTAAATTTGTTCGAGAATCGTCGTATCAAGCCCTTCCCAGTGGAACCTGTGTTCGTGAACTCGGGAGACATGGTGCCATTACCTCCATTGAGCACACCTGCGGCGCCAATGGAGCTGATGCTGGGCTTGAGGCTGATCAGAGGATCACCTAAGTGAAAAGGTGGCGGCGGTGGAAATATCTCAGCATCGCGGTTACGGAACGAGTCCGGAGAAGGCTGGAGAGAGCTGCTTGTGGTGAAGGCAGAGTTCTCTGGAGACATGAAGGGAGAGGCGTGAGAGCTTGATGCTACGGTCGATGCACTTATAGCTGAGGTAGGTAATATACCAGTCTGTATCCCTGACTGATGAGTGGTTTGGACCTGGCTGGGACGTGCCCTTCGCACCACCGTCCCCTGACCAGCCATGACGGGTGTGCCTGAGGAGGGCCGGGTCTCTGGGCTGGGGAGCGCGGGATTCCTGGTCGAAGGCATGGTATCCAGAATGGGAGATAGGTGTGGCCAGCGGCAGAGAAACTGTCATGCGTGGGGAAAGAGGGGATTAGGCACGTTGTGATTATGAAGAGATGGTTGGTAATGCTGGCTTCATCTTTTGAACAGTGTTATGGTCAATTCACACCCCGGACGGGGGAAGTCGTGTAGGAACCAAGTGCTAAGGTGAGACACAGTTCCTTACGTGAGCACAGGACCTGGGAAGAAGCTCGTTAATAACTAAGGGCGGACTCAAGGCTGCAGACCATATCGGTGCTTCCCACGATGTTGACGGCAGACCACACCTACAGGGGTGTGCCTCGAGATAGAAGTACAGGCCGGTCCTCAGTACGGACTTGGGACATAAAGGTACGTCTAGGTACACCAGGCACGGTTTGGGAGGACTGCGTCTGGCGTGCAGCAGCACGGGGACCAGGACCTGGCTGGGGCGGACGATAGGTCAATGTTGCAATAGCTCGAGGATGAGGTGGCAGGTACATGCAGGTCGCTGATTTGGGCATGCAAAGTTGGGGGATTTGCTTCCAAGCCTTGGATCCCCCAGTTGTTGCGCGCCAGAGGAAGCTGATATAGGGAATCGTGGCCCCCGCAGTGCGTAGTATGCAAGAACTACTACGGTTATGTCTCAAGAAACCCCTGGAGGGATGACCTCCCGAGACTTTGTCTTATATCTTGTGCCTTATTAACCTGTACGTGCCCGATCTGCTGATGGGTCTGCACCACCCGAACGCTGCGCAGGGGCGGTTGCTGTTGCTGGTTTTTGTTGCTGGCTGCTGTGAGGATGCACTCGACGAGACAACATACGAGGGGCCCTTGACCAAGACTATCAGAAATCTAATAAGTGGGAAGACAACAAGGCCAAGTCGTCGGGAATTAACAGAAGTACTGCCTGTCCTTCCGTCGTCTCAATCAACAATCTGCCTATATGCAGTGAGAGAAAGGCCTGGTCCAAGAAACGGAGTCTTTGTGGTAAGTGATATAGAGTGCTAGGCTAGGACAGTCAATATCGACTATCGCCGGTAGCGGCAACAACAACTCGCAAGTACCGTGCTGCTGTGGCCGTTGCAAACTGTCTGCCTGTCTGTCCGTCTCTCCCTCTTCTAGCCTGCCTGAGAGTATTGAGGTTGCTCCGGAAAGTGCTGGACTGTTAGAGTACTAAATGTATCCTGTGGTGCACTGTGAGGTGTAAGTCGTGAGCCGAGTTGAATGCTGAGAAGAGGATGCCCGAACAAGGTTGTTGGCGAGATCTCGTGAGTGCGCAGCCGGCTTTTCTAGTAGTGGTAGCAGAGCCAGCATGTTGGTGCATTGCCAGGGGGGGAGAAAAAAAATTTACCCACTGTGGCCCCAAAAAAAAATAAGATCGAAGAAAGAAGAAGTGCGGTGTAAGAATGGGGACGTGAGCGGGCAGGGTAGGAAATTATCAGCTATTGGATTAGCGCACGCCTTTTTGGCAAGGAAGTATCTACCTACTAGGTGTAGATGCCTAAAACAAGGGAAGCGGATGCGAAGGGAGAAAAAGGGGGAAAGTTAATAAAAAAAAAAAAAAAGGAGACGAGCTTAAGCAGAAGGGGGTACAAGACATCATGCTCGAGAAAAGAAACATCCAATTTAGTGAAAAGGGATATGAAAGGGTCAATAATACTAGCCGTTGAATCCAAACGTACAAACCTTGATATTTCAAACTTACAAATAATACTATCTTTAGGTACCTAACCTAGTCGCCTTACGCCAAGGGCTTCCACTAAAGTTTATGAATACCTTACCTATTCAAGAAATTGTAGGTATATAATGAGGGTACATTAAATAATCATGTACTACTGAAGGAAACAGAGGTACTTACTCCCTTCTATAGCAGCATTGGCTGGGGGCCCTTGGACCTACACGTTGAAGCAGGTAGGGGGTACATGAAGAGCAGCTAAGTAAGTACCTACTACAGGTGGGGAGCGCTTAGCGATACTACTAGGATTGAGGGTAAGTATTAGAAGAGCTTGCTTGAGTACCTAAGAGTACCTATCTAGTGTAAACTCGAAGGGCACACTGATAGCTCTATAATCAATCAGCACTTCAACCTTCGCCTCGCAAGTCTAATTGGACTAGCAATGCAAGGCGGACAGACAATTGGGCAATCGAAAATTGGACGATCCTTGAGTGATGGTTCGGCTGTGACATGTACGGGATCCACGGGTGAAGAGACAATTGTCCATCCACGTAGAAGGAGTGGAACAAGATGAACAATCCTCGTTTCTATCCCCGGGGGGGTTGTCAGGTAGGTAGCTAGCTGCTTTGCAACGGTCTCAAATTGCGCCCATTATACACCCAATCAGCGCTGCGGAAGCAGGCCGTTTATGGAAGAAAAAAAAAGTATCATCTATGACTCTTAATTTGTTGGCCTCAATTGGGTACCTGGCGGTGCCACGAGAACCGCCACAGGTTACGTCCGGGGTTTTTGGGCTCGTGGACATGCGGAATGGGACATGAAACTGCGCCCCAAGAATCCGGGATTTCTTGGTCTGTATTACTGCGAGTTAAACATTAAAGGAGGGCCGTATCCACTGCACAGAAAATGGTGGGGAGTATGTTTAGTAACTCCCCTCTGGATCAAGTCATTCTTAGGCATTGCATTACGGTACCTCGAGGAGCGAGATGGGATTTTAGAAATGTGCATATGATACGTACCTACACCTGTGCCCTACCAACCTCGAGCTCAGGCTTGGAGCCTCAAGTGACATGACAGCTGCCAGGCAGGTACTTGATGTAGGTACCTGACCTGCCGGGTACCTTAATTCCTGGCCACGAGGGCTCGAGTGCGGCCAATAAGCTGCCGGTGCTCTGGTCGCATCTGTCTTGTAATCGCAACCATTGGCTCATGTTGTGCTTCAATATCAGATTACGTAGGTGTGCGTACATACAGCCACCTAGGTAGCCTTAGGTTCTTCTCCCTCTCCCTGCCGAATTGCTATGTCCCATTTTTGAGTTCGCCAGCTTCGCCAATCAACAACACCCGTTACCTTCTATGCTCATCAGGTGAGTGGAATACTAACGACTACCTTAGAGACCTGGGGGTTGTCTAAAGGCGCGCAGTTGAAAAGCGACACCGGGGTAGAAAAACAAAAACGGGGGCTGTGACGAGAGAACGGTGCGAATATTGTTCGGCAAGGTGAGCCGATAGGGCTTCACCGTTGTCTCCCCATTGCCTCGCTTATTCTTCAATATATCAACACATTGCCATTTCTCTTTACATGAGGGGCCTCGAGGCAATTTCTAGTATATAATTTTTATCGGGTTAAAATCAAGTATGCCTTTTTGGTTTTATGGTTATCTTATTATGATGTAGTTATACTATGTCTTATTGTTTATTATCTGAAACAAGAACTTGGCCGCTGGATGAAATGTCGGAAAATTCTTGATAGCTAACCCACCTTTACGAGTGGATGCAAGATGCCGGATCCCGAGAAACATTTTGTGACTTCTGTACTGGTTTTTGTGTACCTGAAGTACAATATAGTCCCGGGGCAGAGTACATCCTATCTGATGCCTATCATTCGCTTGCATGCATTGCAGCACGTGCCCTGATTACGATTAGCCTCCTATGACAACATCAACATCGGCCTGACCCATAGCAAGTCAGATTCGGATACACCATTCAGTTGCATACTACCGAACTATCCTAGCCTACTGTACATGTTGGTATAGGTACCCTTAGAGACTGAAGCACACCTCCGCTTGAGGATCGCTAAAGGCATGTCCCCTAATTGGTCGCTGAGCCCCGAACACTCTATCATGGGACATAGCGTGAGAACTTCGATAAGTAGAATGACAAGGTAGATACTTGGGGAAGGGCTAAAGACGCCTGGGGCAGGGCAGCGGTAGAGCAGGGTTTCCATAGGGCAATCCAGGGAGCCGGGGTTTTTCAACGCTGGACAAGAGGCGACCCATAGCATCATCGACTGGGGGATTGTTGAATCCCATCCGCTGCAGCGGTGACGGCAGCGGCTAGTGTAATACTCCAGTATGGTCCTATCAACCGCAACCAGAGCGGCCTCTCGACATGTCACCCACCCTACCATGTGAGCGCCAGAGGCAAAGGAAAGGCGGAGGCTACGACGTTGCATGGTTGGTTTTGGGATAGAAACTTAGTAACAGAAGCACCAAGCCAAACTCTCTACGAAGTACCTAGTGAGGACACCCCTACATGATGTACTTAGGAGGTAGTGTACATGTAGGTAGCGTACATATCTAGGTATGCCGTAAGTACCCAACATCTACCCAACCTTGAAGCATACTAGGATAGGTTAGTACACGTAGGGCCGGAACATACCTCTAGCGTAGGTACCTCGGTCCAATCGATGCAAAACATCAAATAGTAAAACCAGCCGAAAACGTTCCATGTCCATCGTCCCTGATAAACCCTGGCTTAGGATCAGGTAGCACATGTACCTAGCGCAGATGCAGCTGAGTACACGTGCGTAAGTTCAACAACAAGTACTGTACAGAAATCCGACAGGCCCGACCCGACACTACTACGTTCACCGACTGATAGCCCTCAAATCGTGACAATGATATACTACCGAGAGCAACAGACAGGACGGGATAACCCCAACAGGCCAACCAACATACCCATAGGCTAACCAACTTTGCACGCGCGTTGGACCTGGTGCCAACCCAATAGCCGGAAACGAAACCGTGACACGGCCACAGTTGTATAGCCCTTGCTTCATCCGAGACATCTCGAAGGTAGAATGCTAGTCGTTATTTAAAGATCGCCCAGATGTAGTATACACTACAACATGATCCCTGGTGTGTTGTCTTGACCTACCTACCTACCCTACATTCGACTCGTCGAACAAAGCTAGGTATGAGACCCCGCTCTATTTACTATTGGAGAATCAATCTCAGACCGTTATTCTTTGTCACTCGCTGGTTCTTATGGCAGGCTGGCCACCCCTATGTATTCGCCACATCGCATAGGTACTAGTATCTTCAGCGAAAAAGATAACAAGAAAAGAATGCCTTAGGTACCTACTTCATAGGGTACCTGGCAAAGAATTACTATGATAGAAACAAAGATAAAGAGAGAAAAGCAACAACCGAAAGTATGGACGCGTCATACAGGGATTAAAACAGACTTAATGTCCACTACATATGTACCTAGTACCTACTTACTTTGTAGGTAACTGGCTAGGTGCTGTCAGGCCCCTGTGGAGCTAACTAGGTTGTGCATAGCAGTTTATCCTCCACGATATCGTCACTATCGTACGATGCCCTTCGAGCAAATTGGGTCCTGCAGCACCTTGTTACCTACATTGGTAGGAACTCTGGTGGCTCCATGTATTCTGGTGGCTACTTTACCCAGTACATGATACACTAGTGCCGAAGCCAACGCGCCGTTACTATACCATTCTAGGTAAGTAGTACCTTACCTGTAATACACAACGTTCACTTAAGTAACTATGATCCCTACATTAGTGCATGTAGGTATTGAGATGCGCCTTCCCCAGATACGTCCCGAAGGCTTGCACACGAGAATTGGCGTCGATTACGTCAAAGGGTCCCTAAGTAATTACACTGGTAGGTACCTAAGGTAGGTACTCATTTTACTACCAATTGTTTTACTACTCCCCACATGACTGATGGCGGCTCCTCCTCCATCGTCTGGCAACAACAGATCAGGACCATGCCGTGCTTATCCTCATCCTTACCATCATCTTTCATACAAGAGTGCCCGTTACCTACTTATCCGCAACGGATTGATCAATTCATGGTTTGAGTAGCTGCCGCAGAGGGCGCTGGTCGAAGTACATATGGCTCCGTGCTCTTGTTCGTTGGCCACCGGAATTGTACGGGAAAAGTGACCTTGCTTGATGCTGCCGATGATGAACCGGCCGCGGCAGTGTTGGCGCGATTCAGGGTAATGACAACGGGGCCTCTCTTGAAGCCGGCCAGCAGCCAGCGGCGGCCATGGTCTCATTCGTCTTCCAAATTATGGATGTGACGTTAGACAGCGTGACCTGATGTTGCTGTCATATCTCTTCATTTCGCTTCTCTCTCCCGCAAGCGACAATTAGAATACTTTGATATGTGTGGTGCCACTCAAGAAATGTCAAGCCGCACTCTAGTCTTGCAAATCGGGACCCCTGACAATCATTCTATGAGTTTTCCAGTCAGCTCACAATACTCAGCGATGTGTACCGCCAACATCTGAACCAATCGCTCAGCGCAAAGTTGTCGAGGACCCGTTCGCACGGGGCGCAAGCGAGACGGATGTGAACCCACGGCAATTTCGGCAGGTGGTCTTCAGATCGCGGTTGAAGGGACACCTGTTTACCTCATCATACAACATACGTGAGATTTCTGATATGCTGCTGCACAAGGAGAAGCCCGCAGATTGAGGTTGTATACAATCTACTATTGTTCCCTTTCTCATGACATGCTAATCAAGTTGAATACGCCAATGTTTCGAATTGTTGATTGTTTCTCAACATCCTCAAACATTGCCACAGAATACGACATCAAACAATAAATTTGAATAAGTAATGGCGGTTTCGATAGGAACCCATTGTAATTGGTCACATCTCCTCTTTTTCATCCCCTCCCCTCCCCTTTTCACTTTAAAAAAATTATATTGAATTTTCCCAAAATGTCCCAGCGGCGGTGGGTTATACAGTAACAGGTATGAACTTCTCCGCTTCGTGCACTTAGTGTGGATCGAGAACGTCACGAGGGATGATGTATTATGCTTCCTGTGAAGTTGCACGCCGGCTAAGCTCCTTCGTCCACCTTCACGATCTGACTGGCAAGCAGCCGAGAGGCGAAGCTGCTGCATGTGCCTTCGAGGCTACTCGCCCCGCGGAATGCTTGCTCCCCCACGGCATGTTGATCTTGTCAGGTCCAGGGGATACTGCAAAAAAAAGTATTCTCCGTACGATGTGATGTAAATGCCAAACGGCGCTAACAACAGAGTTGGAGTACATTTTGTAAATACCTACTTGGATTTGGATTTCTTCTGATTCCCGATGCCATAACACCTTACTTGGTTGGGGGTTTTTTTTGGTTTTTGTTTTTCTCCTTCCCTCAGAATGTCGATCTGCCACGTTTTTGCCGAGCATCGTTGCACAGCATGCTCGCTTATTGCGGCTCGACAGAAATGCATGACATCAAGCCACTCGTTATGCTGCCAATTCCCCTTTCTTAGCTTTCAAAATAGTCGAAGCGGAGATACCAGGCCCCAAACTGGTCCAATACTGATGCACATCTCATGTTGGGATAACACTTGGACTGCACAGGATGCGGCCCGCCCTATACGAGGTCGTCCCCAATTTCATGATCCCTCTTGCGGTCATTCTCTCCGGTCTCAAGCTGGTGCCATCGTCCCATGGCAAGGCCCCATCTAATCCGGTTGTAAAATGCTGATTCATCGTGAGTGCAGGGTAACAGCTTAGGCAATGGTTCATGTCGGATGACTTCCGCGAGGCGGCATGGCATGGCATGATACATTGCAACCTTGTTTCAACCCCCGCAGCGTTGTAGCGTGTTGTCTTGATGTTAGCATAGCACGTTTCTCCTCTAGTGGTGAAGTAACGGACGGGACTTGTGTGGGCTCTCCGACATCCAAACTGCATTTATGGTTGCAATGGGACTGTATGCACTCATATGAAGGCCCTAAATTGCTTGCGATTTGGATGCGTTACTACGACAGAATGAAACAGAGACTAGCATGCGCGGGATTTGATCCATCTATTGCAGACAGGTCGGCGACAGCACAAACATGACTGATTATGTCAGGTCTATACTTGGCAGAGCACAGGTCTCGTTGAGACTGCAAAAACGGCACCCTCCAAAGAGTAGCTGACTGGCTGGCTAGCCTCACGATGAGCCCCTCCTCTATGTGCAAACAATTGCACCTCTACCAAACTATGCGTTAACTGTCATGTCATAAGCATGCAACCCGAGCAGAAGATCTTTGTTCTCTACGAGGCAGAACTGATACACGAAACAGGCCACTTCGCGGTAGTAAAACATCTACAGCATACCATTTTGCTATACTTGGCGACCGTGGTGGAGAAATGGATTATTACAGTACCGTAAGCCCGCCAGTATTCCAGAATAAAACAGAAGAAGTGAAGGCCTTCCCCCGCTCTCTTCAATTTTTCTTTCTGCC
This sequence comes from Nemania serpens, assembly GCA_022578855.1. Taxonomy (NCBI): domain Eukaryota; kingdom Fungi; phylum Ascomycota; class Sordariomycetes; order Xylariales; family Xylariaceae; genus Nemania; species Nemania serpens. Next base: position 53,656 of record MU396758.1, read on the forward strand.
GTTTTTTATCTCCCAATCTCTGTGGCCTTTCTGTCCCGTTGCGCAACTAGCGGGGATCGAGACTGGCTCCAGTTCTGACTGTGTCTGCGAGCCTAGGTAGTACCTACTAACCTACCTACATCTATTATACCTCCCTAGTATATCCCATCCGAACAGGTATTTAGTGGGGATGAGTACTTGGAGATCAACGCAGGCAGGACGAAAGATTACCACAAGCGGACCATTTGAGCTCGATTGACCAATGAAAAGGCTACAATCTATCGTTCGCGACCTCCGAAGACAACGAAAAAGGTCCCTCGGCTTCGACATTACATTGGTTTTATCTCTAGGGCGATGCGATACAACGGACCATAGATACTTCTATGTACGCTTACAGCAACAGGCTCGGTACCCGCCTTCATAGGTACACAACGTTCCACCGCCAACAAACCTCTGCCGCGAAGAACGGACTGTCCGATTCGCGCATGATCCGAGCGAAAAATAGAGTCAAGGGAATTGAGAGTCAATGCTAACCGTGCCGTGCCGCTCAAGGGTGTAAGAAACCCGCACGAAAGTTGCTTGTAAATAGCAACATAGCATCAGATCAGAGACGCTCATCCGGCTCTCAATACGCACTCACTACCAGGACTATACCTCTTATACCTCCTTTTACCCTTTTTATCAAGGAGCGCCATACGTACGTGCCCACGCACATCCGAGCCATTGACTTGAGCAAACCTGCGCTTCAACAATGTGTTGAGCAGACAGGGCTCCATAAGCGACTGATATTCAGAACGCCCTGCAGCGGTTATTCCAGATGTGCCTCATGCAAGTGGCCAGAACCGACAGCAAGCTATGAACGTACCTACATACATGCCTGTACCCCGCCGATGCTTTCCGTTTCTCAGCAACTTTGATGACCGATAATTCGGCGGCATGCGTGGTGCTCCAGTCAAGCCCCCCCCCCAATGCCGGTCTAATAACACTGCCTTTCTTTAACAACAGCCCGAGCTGCTCCGAGGAACCGGGCTACACTAGTGCGAATACAGACAACTGTGTGGTTACAAAGTATGAAAGCAAGGAATACCGAGACGGATACGAGCGGAGTTCCAATGACCGGGCATTTTATACTCTTGCCACCATGCACGACATGCACAAACAGCCAGCCTCGATGGCCGGGGTTCACATTGGAGCCAATGTCGTTCGCCTCACATTCGTCAGCGAAGGTCACATAACCCATTCTTGTGGTGATGATGATGATGATGATGATGGCGCTTCAATCACTAATCTTCTAAGCCCTAGAGTCGCTACCTCTAACGCTACCTATGTAGGTAGTGAGCTGCCATTCACTTAAATACTACCTAGTCCACTACCTACGCTGGAAACCACCCAGGTACATAGCCGTTCTAGTGCAAGATAGGGAAAGCGCGCTGCTGGGGAAAGACTCCAAGTCTTTCTGTGGGCTCAGGGTTGACGATAGTGATGGCGCCTGTTCGAGACAAATTTTTGATCCAAGACAAACCCCGCCTTCGTCTTGCCCGATAAACTTTCTCGATGTACGAAGCAACAGGCTCATCTCAATAGGGGAAAGAAAGACACCAGATGCTCAATCTATCAAGGTCGCCATAAGCGTACCGAAACCCCCCCATAAATTCATAACGCACCCCTGAGCATCGCACGACTCCAAGATTTCAAGCTGGATCTGAAGTTTAAGCTACCCATGCAGTCACCTATGTAGACGGGCGAACCCCACACTCATGTGGGAAAGTACTTGCAGGAGCTCGCAGATCACATGAGGAGTGTCCCCAGCGATGAGTTGTCACCTCCACAATGCCGCGGGCCCGAAGGCAATTCTAGCACGCCTACCAACAGGTCGTTAACCTCATATCTCTTCTCGAATGCTATTGTCGGATTGCACCCCACAACGCTACCCACACTACGTCAAATTCGGACCAGCAGCATAGCCGGGTGGTTCTCAGGCCTCTCTTGTGCGTGGGATCGCGAGTGCCGCGGCCTCCAAGTTCGGGTCTCGAGCGAGCTCAGAGGCGCTTCACGACCGTGCCTTTTTGAGTCGAAGACTAAAACGAAGAAGGAGAGTGGGGTGCCAATTATTTACAACAGGCTTCTGGAATATTTCCAAAAAGAGGGGGGGGGGTGGGCGTCGAGACATTCGTCAAGGGGCTTCGAGAAATATCCCACCCACCATCTCGCTATTTTCGGCACGCATCCCAGTAGATCTCCAAGCCAGCCAGGGAGGAAATATGTAATATGGGTCTCAGCCCAGCCATCGGATCCGTCGGGCTGGTTCTGCGAAACATCGTTGGCTGTACACTACTGTGCACCCATGAGAGGAACTTTTGCTGTTTAGCGCACCCGCACCGATCCGGTGCCTGTACCTCAAGGTGAGAGGGCAACACCCATCATTACAGCTAGCCACAGTCGTGCCTCACGATAACCAGCCAGGCTGTCAGACAAGGGATACCTAGCGGAGTCAATGCTGCACTCAACTAGCGGGTTCGTACCCAGGACACGATGCTATGACCTTGTCAAGTGAAGATAGGCCAGATTCTATGACAATGCCGACGGAAAAGCCTATGAAATGCGAGGCTACGTATTATTGTTTATCACATCAATACATCGATACCCTTGCTTGACAAACCAAGGCCGCCCCGCGAAAGGATATCTACTAGGTATGCCTCGCAGCGCATTACCCCACAGAGAGCATCGATGCAGAAACGGGCGAACTTCGCAGAGTCTTGCAACGGCCTGCATGATCTACAAAGAGGAACGAGCAGAACCCATGTTCCACGACGCCCAGGTCCCGCAGAGACTGTCCTGAATGGCGTCCATGACGACCGCCATGGCTCGCATTATAGCTGCTGTAGGATATTTGTGCGACTTCTAGCGACTTACGATTGGTAGGTATGCGTGCAGAAGCACGAGTTCCTGCAATGCAATGTGCATGGCGATGCCGCCGTGGCCGTGGCGTCGCATCACCTACATCGTCAGTAAGAGCGCTGAGATTAGCCGAGGCGGCCATCGGCACTAGCCTATCTGAGGGAGACACAATACACCTACACATTCATGTTCGTCCAGGATGTAGTGATCGACATAGGCATCCAGCTTGCAGTTTATCTTTGCCATCCAACATGCGCATATACATTCCCGGTTCGAGTCGTAATGCCTCATTACGAGTAATCATCAGATATTTATCCACTAACCCAGAGGCTTAACAAAGGCGCTGCCCCTCCACTAATTTCTCCTGTCTCAGCCCCGTCAGTGGCGCCGCCCGTGCCTTATCATTCGTAATTTGTCACTTTCCAACGGGGTTTGGCGTGATATTCCCATAGCCTGGCCTCACTCGATATTCTTATCGACACAAGCCAAACCAAATTGATAGAATACGCAGGTAACCCTATGGTGATTTCCACAGGGGAGGTACGTCAGCTGGGAGCCTGCTGCTCTCATAAGTCCTGCCGCTATCGATGCCGGGTTACGGCTTCTCGGCCAAGATATACGGCATCCTCGCGACCAATCAGTTGATAAATGATACCCTTTCTTTTTGCGACACACCGCCCAGAGGAGCAAGGAGCAAGGTCTGGTTCTGGGACGAGGTGTTCGGTGAATTAAACCAATCCTCACCGCATACAGCCTCGACTTCTGCTGCCGCGGAACTCTTGGTCCTGCCTGACTAGCCCATCTCACCAATGGCTGAACCGCTGTTGGCATGCCGTGGGTGGATTGACCCCAAATCAATCGATCGCATGAGACGATGTCGACATCAACATACCTCATGCCTGCCTAGCGGCCGAGCTTCTACAGCTGCAGCTTACGTACATAGAGCTGCGTTCCCTCTCCAAAATGAAGCACTAGTTAGGCTAGGCCAGGCTTTCCCCTTCTAGGACTCTCCTCTCTCAATCATTGCACGAGTAAGTCCTACCTACTGAGAGGACAAGCCCATGATTTGGAATAGCTCGTGCCTTGGTGGCGCCTTGACAGGCGACAAGTCATATTTCGTAGCATACCTCTAGCAGTAGTTTACTTAGTCATCGCTGGCAGGCTTCATTGTTCAGAGATTGAACGCTCTCTGTTGGCAGCGCAGGACCAGGTTCAACTACCTATACCACCTACAAGTATAACCTACCCCGGTCGACCTGTCTACCTTAAGTACCTACCTACACTGCAAGTATCGACCTCGTAGAGGTACTTGGAGAATGAGTCGCACGAAGTTGGGATACCTCTCACAGCATGCCGTCCTTGACGCGCGGGAGCGCTCGCTATAAGATATGGTTGGGCGGTCAGCAGCGAGATGAATCAGCGCCGGCGATTATAGAACGGAGACAGCTCACGCCCCTTTTTTTCTGATTCGCCTTTTTCTGATTAATTCGTTTGGAGAATGGAGCGTCTGTCCCCGATATAGCCTCCAGCTCACCTCACGTGGACTCGATTCGTGCCGAAATGGGATTCGGCACTGGCCGAAAATGGCCACCTGCAGAATCGATCAGGTTGTTTATGCTCAGCCCTACAAATGAGATCCCAGCGATCCATGCACCCGGAATTTACTATCTGATTCTCCTTTGACCTAGGTATACCACCTAGGTACCCGACTCGTCGTTGGGTACCTCCCAAGATGAGGAGTCGGTTCGCAAAGCTGCACCTCCCACCTATACTTAGCATACCTACGCTCTTGGTTTCGAGGGTAGGTCATTATACCGACCAGGAAATAGTGCCCGCGCCCCAAGCACGCATCTCGAGACGGGTACGAAAAGATATGGTTCTTATACTTCTATTAATATATCCATATATGCGCACACCCGCCCAACCACACCCACTCAAGCGGGAGGTCATATCAAGGGCACTCCATTTCTCTGGACGCGTACGTGCCGCCAACCTCCAGAGCCTCCGAAAGATCTGACTCAGACCTCACAATCGCCATACCGCATCGTACTCGTCAATATCCGAGATGAGTATGTGTATGTGTATGCGTGCGGCCGTGGGTGTGTGCGTGTCCAAGGCGACGAGCTCTGATTTGACGTGTGCGAGGAAAGGAAAATAAAAACAAGAGAGTTGTCGCAGACTGTAGCCAAGGAAAGCTGGTCTTGGACCAAGCTTGCACTGCGGTCATGTCTATATCTGGTCCCAACATACTATAGTCAGATCGCGCGCGCTCGGTTATCGTGGTCGCCTGACCTCCAGGGCGGCACCTGGCATTGGTGGTGATGATTGCAAGTATAGTAGGGCGTCGGTTACGAAATTGATAATAGGCATGTCGGGATACCATTTCTACACCATTTACCTACCTACCTCGACCAGTAAAGCAACGGCGGACATTCTAGAAGTCATGAGGGTTTCATTTTGTGAATTCGATGATATCAGCAGCCCCCATAGACCGATTCTAGCCCTGCACCCGACTCCGACAACGTGCTTGGGATAGGTATACTGGATGGACAGGTACCCACCGTTGGTTTATAGTGAGGCGAGAGGTAGGCAGGTAAGTAAGCCCAGCTTTTTCGAAAGCGGTAGGTAGCAATGGAGGAACAATTAAAATGCCCCAGGTAAGCTCTGCAAGAACTCGGATTGCTAGACTGGATACGATGCTACCTAGCTACATAGCTATAAATAATCCCGATGCGAACCAGGGACTTCTTTTGGACCGCATGCCAAGACGAGGAGACGGAAAAGGAAAAGAGGAAGACAGATTGACACAAAGCCACGGGCGGGTACCTTGGGTAGCGTAAAAGAAACATGAGAAAGAAATAGGTACATGGAGATAAAGAGAGAAGCACAAAAAAGAAAAAGGAAGAAAAAACCCGGCTATGCTTTTCTCGCAATTAGCTATCTAATCCGTGAATTCTCATCCGACGGATTCGACTCAGCGGCCCGAATGTCACCATAGTCAACATCACTAGCGGCATCCCACTTCCGTCTCACCTCGCTCATATCGGTCCCAGCGCTAACGAGGCCGGTTCAAGAGTTACGGGTAGGTAGTGTAGATGGGCGACCTAAGTGCCCTAGTGTAAGGTGAGGTGAAGAACCAACGTTCATTTGGGAGTTGGGAAGATATTAGATGCAGTAGCGTAGGCAAAGTAAAGTAGCCGTCTACGGTTCCCGGACAATGAATGGATGGCTACGGCTTTACTATCTGGGTAGTCCACCCAGCTGATCCCTCCTGTTGGTCGGACTGGCCTGCAGCTACGCTAGACTGATATTATTCCCGCCTCTTGGCCCTGAGATGCGAACGGCTCTATCTATATCCACTGGCAAGTACTGGTGGCGGTGCTACTGGTACCGGTTATTGGAGACGACGCTCATGCTCGCGCCGCGCAGGTGAAGTTAGTCAGTTCTACCCTTAGCATTCATTCTAGCTGCCGCCCACGGGACTCACGCTAGCCACTTGGGTCGGAATAGGCATGCCGCAACGCATCATGTTGTATATATATGTGCATCTATGTATCTGTAGGTATCTGTATCCCGCGCATCTACTTAGCAGACGGCGTTGGAGCGGGAACACGCGACGTCCTCGACGATCCGTAAGCCTCGTCTCACCGTCTTTGTGTGTGTGGATGTATGTATATGTGTCACAAGGCTACCAAACCCGCGCGGGATGTGGAGCAGCGTTGCTTGCGACGGAGGCCGATTATACTGTATCATCATATCCCTTGGTTCTTTTCTTTCCTCTTCTGGCGGCGCGCTCAGTCATTCATGTGCGTCGATCAGTAAGTATGTTCCGTATGTCTAGGACCCTTAGGCTAAGTGTCTCAGTGCATCTCATTTCACCTGGTGGCTGCATATGTTTCATATCGAGGGTTGCTTGGATGACACCGCACACTGCCTTTTTCATATATGTACGTATTATTGTAGCCATGTGCCTGCTGTTTTCGTGCCACGTCGTACGTGTTATGTTAGTTCGGCTTATACCTTATGACAGGCAGGACACTAGGTCGGCTCGTTGGCTTCGTATGTCGTGGAAGACTAAATGAATGACATGTAGATCATTGGCTGGCCTACATTGTTTAATACCGTTGCCTAGTATTTCGGGCGTTTTTTCTTCCCACTGGGTCGGTCGCTTGCCGGAATTACTGTTTCCTGGATATTGGGACGCCGGAGCTTCTCGGCTCGGCTCTGCCGTCTCATCGCATCGTCGCACATATCGACAGGGCCCAATGATGGCCTCGTGCTCGTGCGGATAGGAACTTATTCGCTGTGTGATGTCCCCCTTTCCTATTATATCCCCGACGCGGTGGAACGTGTCTCGCCAGCTTATGCCGACCCAGCCAATCTGCCCGTAATTTCCCCGGACTATATCGCATCACTCGAGGGCCGGCCTATCTCCGAGGAGAGCCAGCGTATCTTAGGGATTTGCCGTGATAGTAAGTGCAGGCTAGCCCTTCTTCAAAGCTCAGTCGAGGTCACAGGATGGTAGTCCACGAGCCAATCCAGCTCTAATCTCGTAGTCGAGTGACCCAAATGGCGGACCTAGCTCGGTGAGTAAGAATTTAATCGACCATGTCGTCGAAATGTCGAGGAAGTAGTACATAAAATCGCCAGAAACCAGAATGGCGCAATGGGTAGATAAACACGCCACTGGCTATCCCACGTAGCGAATGACTCGCCGGGTATCCATGCATTGAAGCATATGATGGTATCTTAGTCTGTATTACCTAGAATGCTTGACCCAACGCTCTGATCAATGAAGAAACGAATGGCGGAAATCACGCAATCGGCAAAGACGAAATGCATCTGCCCGTGATGACACTGAGCCTGCAATCTACCATTCATTCTGCAATCTGCCACTCGATCCCTGTACGCACGGCCAAGTCAAACATGAATGCTCTCTCCCGTCGTCTGCCCGCATAGGTCCTGCATACAGATAGAGAAGTAATCGGATGTTTTGATATTCTGAAAGACAAAGCTAGACCGCCTGTTGATGGAATGATACTCATGCTATCGTCTACGATTTAAATAGTTCATTGTAGCCAGTTAACGAGCTTCATTTACAAGCCTGGCTACTTACATACTTGGAGTAGGGGAAGGGTTAGAGAGCCTCACCAGCAGGATTGTGAAATCAGGTTTGTTGATAGGTATTATCTTGCCTCGTGGCATTCCAAATTTAGGTACCGGCGTCAGGAAATAGGGGACGCCGAGTTAGGCCGAGGTTGACTGCAACTCTACAATTTGTAGCCAGGAAAGGCAAGGAGGGAGGCAACCTGACTTACTCCAGCTGTCCATAATCACTATCCCCTCAGCTACTAACTGTCTGAAAACAATATTTCCCTTAGCCCGATAATTCCAAGACATACGCTATTGACGCAAGGCGTTCTGATTTTGTGATATTCATCTCCCAATCCCGCCGCCCCTTATCTCTGTGTTCCTCTCGATTCCCATGCATGACGTGAAATAGCCCGACGTAGTGCGAGGGTATACGATGCGTGCTGCTGTTTGAGATACTGATAATTGATCATTGCATTGGGTGGGCAGCTGTCTTCCTGTCTGCTACTGCATGCATAATGCTGTGGAACCTGGGTGCCTCGTTTTCCCAAGCTCCTATGAGCATGCTTCTGCGGTCTTTCGTTCCCCTCCACCTGCAGATCCATGGATAGATGGGAACAGGCGGTGAACGGGACTTGGGTATCGTCGATGGTCCGAGGGCCGGAGTATAGGGGACGAGGGGGATACATAAGGGGAGGGGAGTGAGAGTATACGGGCCGGTTCATATCACACTGGGCTTTTGTGCCCCTGGCTGGGATTTGACATTCTGGGCGTGACTTGTGAGGACTAGGTCAATGAAATGGCTGAGAAGGGGTACATCGCAGATACGCTCTCAGTAAGTATGCCAAGAGTCCAGAAGTGTTGTGAAGAGATGAAGCTAGCGCTGCCTGGACAGATCTTACTCACTGCAGCTGTGTGGCCTGTAATTTGATACTGATGTCCCTGTTCTTCGTCTGCTAGTGGTATATTTTTTGTAACCAATGCTTAAGCTCATCACTAAGCACATGATATAGAAAAGTTGGAGAAAACAGATGCCCCAACTATATCCAAGCCGTTGTCAGCGAATACGGAGGGATATAGGAGGAACCTGACGGATTTGCGGACTGAGGACGTAGGTCGGTGTTCTGATATGCGTGGATGTATCTGTTGTCCTTGCTTTTGCCTTTCGAGATTAGAAACAAACCTATAGCCTAAAGTGGCCACCGCAGCGGTATTCCCTCTGGCCCTGAATATACTTCCGCCCCCATCAATTAAGTTATGAGCCCTGGTTTACGGCAAAACCTCTATTCCATGCGCAATATCCGGACTGCGGATCCCGGAACAGACAAAACAGTGGTACAAGGGATGCTATCATACTATCTGTGCAGTTGATTGGGGGTGCGTGGCTGCTGCTGTCGTTATTTAGACGTGCTTAAGGCTGGGCCCGTGATAGCCATCCATCATAATCTCATAATTACCGACCCGTGTTATCACACGCCATTAGACATAATCACTAAAGCAAAACCTGGGGATGTATTTATATACTCTTGTATGATACTTATTATATTAAAAGCAAACCACTTCACTCTAATTAATAGCTAATTGAAAAGGGGAAGGGGGGGAATATGAATTGTTAGTTTCCAAGATGTAAAACATGATTATTGCTCTTGTAGAAGTCAGTACCTTAGAACCCCACTGATGCTTTTCTTTCTACTAGAAGTAGAGGCTCCAGTCGCACAATTGAGGCCCAATGACTCCTTATACAGCAATGTGATGGAGCGGAGCGGAGCGGAGCATACGATATATCTATCATATTAGTAGCCCAGTTTTAACAATGATACTAATTTACTACACACTTCTTCAGTTATAACAGAAAAGCGACGCCGCTAATTAGTCAACTGGATTAACGGTACACAGGGCATTACGTGACATTCGTTCTTAACATAAAGCTATCGTGGGACAGGACCATAAACGCCTACAAAAAAGACCAAACGATCTAGGCAATAACACCCAGCGCCACACTTTTGAGGAAATAATGATTCTAGATAAACTATCGTAAACAATATCCCCAGGAAAGTCGTAGTCTCCGCCGCAGATGGATAAAATAGGGGCTAATCATGCTAAAGTAATTAGCACTTAAAAATACACACCCCAAACCTAATGTCAGTTGTACCAACTCACCGACCAACAAAATAAAAATAAAAACTTCGCGCGTGTTTGGATCGTCGACAAATGACTTGAAGAGATTGTAACCAATGATCATGATACCACCCAGGTCGCCCCGGGTTCGAAGGGGTTGAACTCGCTTCTCGACACTCAATAATATCGCATTAACCTTGAAGATACCACCGAGTGCATGATTCTCTAGTAGCTAGCTCAACATGTCGTTAATCTGTGATAGATAGTTAGGGATCAAGTCATCTAGATATACAATGACTAAAAATTCCGCCTGTTCCACCCGAAGACGTGGTCCTCATAATGAATCCTTTCCTAAGCAGCCTACGCCTCGTATATTTCTCCCCTCTCCTCTTCTCCCACACCCTCCACAATTTCACAATACCAAAGCCATCCGTTCACACGAAGTCTATATCCCCAAACGCAAAACAGCGAAGTCATTACTCGTACGTTACTGGGAATGTAATAGCAACATACAGACAAGCTCCCGACCTATGAGAGTGTGTGGATGAGTGGACAGATGACATATGGATGGATAGGACGAACAGTGACCTCTGTTGAGATACGATGTGATGCAACAAGGCCTCATATAACGTCTAAGAAGAGGAAACACATCTCCACGTTAATTCAATAATTAGAGATGCTGTGTGTGTTGGTAAGGTGGGTATCAGCCCATCATTGCCGCTGGGGATATATTTCCACATGAGTGCAATGCAATGAGTAGGTGCAGTAGAGATACCCGAATTGAACAATAAAGCGTTCCGATGAATATGGCTGACACGCAATGAGGAGTTAAAAAAACAAATTACAAAAAAAGCCCAAGTGAATCATATCATATAGAACAACCCATGTATTTCAACAGACGCTCGGGTCTCTAAAGGACTAATTACAGTAAAGTACAAATTTATCTTAAAAACGCCGTGGCCATGCAGTTTCATGTATCGAGTAACAAGACAGGTTTAGGTTTGGTGGTGCTCCGGATTCACCACGCCCGAATCCTATATAAACATTTCGGTCCGGAGAGAGAACAGTAAAAATCCAGCGCTCAGTCGACTTCGTCGTCTTCTTGAGGCGCATATTTCGGTGGAGGCTTGTTATTCGTTCTCGACGGTTTCCTTAATAGACCGCTAGCTCCGTTCCGGGCCCAGGCCCCATTCGTGACGACGTCCATAGCTCTGCGCTCGGCGTCAACTTTGAGGTCTTCGCCATCGTCACTGAAAAGTTCCAGCTCCTCTCGGAGAGCATGGCCATTTCGGTCTAATTTTTTCATTGATACAGAACTCAAAGGCTCGTCGGCGTATAGATTGGGGTCCCGGCCGAGGATGCGGTCTGCCTTGGAAGGCACTCGTCGACCGTTTGGCGGCGCCGGGGATGATAGGTAATGCCTGCCAGCCCCCCGAGGCTGGTCCGGGTTAGAGGAAACTATGGGAGTGTCGGGCTCTCCCCACCCCGCAGCGCGTTCTCGTTGTCGCTGAGCAGCACGCTCTTCCGCAAGCCGTTCTCGTCCCGCCAGCCACTTGGGACTCGGCTCCCATACCCAGCCATTGGAAGTTGTGGTTACAATAGGAAAGGCCCACAGCAAAGGCCGGGGACCAAACAAATGTAACAGATTCCTTTTTGGTCCCAGATCAAACGCATTTGGCAGCTTCTCCGAATCCCGTTCATCCATGTACTCTTCATACCTCTTACGGGCACGGTATCGTTCCATTTCATCGTATGTCGCGTGACGGGGCATCCTGTCGTCCCTGGGGTAGGTGACCTCGCCCTCCTCTGGGCGAGTAATACCGGGCAACGCGTTTGTGTGCATATCGAGAAGACGCTGCCCATATTTCGGCAGGGGTATTCCATCACCGTTGTGTTGGGCTACGAACTGACTTTGCAGGGTCTTTCGCAACGGGCTGAGATAGCGTGTCTTTTCAAGACATTCGATGGTGGTCTGCCCTCGGCTGGCTAGCAGAATGTGCCAGCCAGTGAAGGCGCCCACGACTAGGCCGATGATGCCGGAGATGACAGAGAGCAGGATGAAGTTGACGGGCATGATGGTATTCGTGTATTGCGTCTGCGTCAACAGCTCGTCGTAGACCCATGTGCCGGACACGGCGAAGGAGTATAGGCAGAAGATGGTGGTGTATATCAGGAACAACAAGAAGGCCTTGTGGTTCCGGAGCCCGATGCAGGTGGCCAGCCAGGGGCAGTGGTGGTCCATCTTGAGCACGCAGCGATGACAAGTCGAGCAGTGGTGGGCGCGATCGGGCTTGCGGGCCTGGCATTTCTTGCAGAACCTGAGCTCGCCATTCGACTTGACAGTAAAGGAGGTGGCGTCGGGCGTGGTAACGGTGGGCAGGGTCGAATAGCCCATGCTGTTTGTGGTACTGCCGGGATCGGTGAAGACGGCCGTGGTGTAGCACCAGTTAAGCATGGCGTAAAGGAGGAGACCGCCGAGGGAGGAGCCGATTCCTGTCGCCACGCCACTCGTCAGTCTGTGATCGATAATCGGTGATACCGGACTATCCGGAGTGCCAGGCGGCCACGGATACACACACCCGCACACACACACCCATATATACACATACATAATGCCTATACACTACATATACACACACATATATATCGACAGATATATCAAGGCAGAGAATAAGACAAGACAAGACAAGACAATATAATACAAGACACGACAAGACAAGACCAGACGAGACACAAGATGAAACATGGAAGCAGGAGGGGCTTACCGGTCCAGCGCTTCTTCGCCTGCTCCTCGGCACTCGGAAATGATCCTATGCTGACGACAACCCACACGGCCCAGGTAGTGAGCCCGTAGACGAAGACGAGAGGGGAGTACGTGAGGCAGCCCCAGCAATAGCGCTCGACCCTGCGCGCCCATCGCCGGGCCATGTTGGATGATGGGAGCGACGAGGGCGACAGGGCTCTCTCCATATGGAACGAGACAAAACGAGGGATGCGGTCTAGCCTAGCAGCGCACCAGGAGGAGAGAGAGAGAGAGACAGAGAGCAAGAGGTGACAGCGTGAGGCGAAGATAGTCGAGTGACCTAGGCCGTGGTGAGGCGAGGCGGGGGAAATCAAAGAGTGTGGTGAGGAGAACTGCTGTGGTTTAGATGATCGGAGATATTATCATATCATGGGAGACGGCGTTTTCGTGGTCATATATTGTCGCAATCGAAATCGCAAGCGCAGTCGCAGTCGCAGTCGCAGTCGCAGTCGCAACGTCGACTCGAATCTCGGCTCCTGCGTTTCGACGACAATAGGCCGCGCGTTATCTGGAGAGAAAAAAAGAATGTGAATATGTTTCGATCGGAGGGTTGCGAAGATAGATGCGATGCGAATGAAGACGATAATTCGAGGTTGCCCCTTAGAGAGAGCACTCAACCTAGCACGCGTAGCGCATGTAGGTACCTGGTTAGGCCATATAGCCTACTGCCTACGCTAGAACCACCTGGGTTAGGTAGTTAGATATAAGACCCACGTAGGCAGTTGAGACGTGGAGCTAATGATGGCGCAGGGCTCGCGTCGGAGCTTCCGTATCTATTCCGTAGAGCCAAGCACCTGAGGTCGGTACCTCCTATCTGTTATCGTGCACACCAGCCACAAGTGGCTTGGTCATCCATCATCAGTCATGGTGGTTCAACTCCTTTTTTTTCTCAAGGCACAAATGTTTCCCAAGTAGTACTCTCGATATCAAACAAAAATACATACATACATGCATACATACCGAGGGAGGTGTTTAAAAATAATACCAGCCGCGATCAGATAAAAAATATTGAAACAGCTAGCTTAGGTAGTCTACGCGGGTACCGAGCAATGATCGGCCAATTCGTATGATACCATAAGCCTCGAAAATAGGGGCCAAGGAAGTATTAATAATGACGTTATTAGCAGGAGTTCATAGGCACAGATTTAGGAAGAGATGCGCTTCCGCAACGAGGCGAAGCTACCTCCTCATATCGCATTATCTTCGATACAGACTTAAAGAAACTAATAATGTGGCAATCTCATTGTTTTTAGCTAGATGGAAACATGCTGCTCGCAAACCAATGACATCTCGAGTACTTTACCTGAGATCCATCTGAGCTGGTTTACATTGGTGCCTCGACGACAAAGTGACATTGCTAACTCTGAGCTTTGTACGACTTTCTGTTACCAGCTCATTCCGTATCATAGAGCTCTCTTGACAGCCACTTGTATAACATTGCTCATCAATGCTTTGCGCGAAAAAGCGAAGATGGCAGGTCAAATGCGGTGGCTTCAGTGGTGTGAACAAGCTACCAGAAACCATCAACAGCCTCCCAATGCTGTAGCTTCTTTGGAACACAGACACTCAAGTCTTCTACCACTTTCTTCTTCGGCGTAGTCATTGAGTCGGAGCGAAGGTTGAACAGTTCCTGGACGGAGCTCTGATCAATGACAAACATGCCAGAGCGAATAGAATAGTCCAGTATGCCGCCAGTCATCTGACCAAGAGCCCTTCGGAAATTGTCCGATCGGCGTATTGGGCATGTCGTGGCCGTCTCCATGTGGCCAATCAAACTTGCTACACTCGCAAACGTCTTTTTGCAACAGATACAGGCGATATGTCTTGCAGTGTGCATCGGAGATTGGAGATGTTTACTAAGGGCAAACGCATTTGGAAATTTCTTCCTATCAGGAATTATAAGTATAGAACGCCCATATCGAATGAGCAAGATCGCCACCTACCTGCAGATCTTGTATGGACACACATATCGTTTGAGTATGGCATTGTGAAATACCGCTGGGTTGTAGTCAGGATGATCAGGATCTACAACCAGCACACTAGAAGTGATACAGTGCGGACCATCCTCGGCTGGATTGACATGCGTCTGCATCGTTTGAATTTTGCTGTTAACTGCAGGTTTTCGAACGAAATTTTTGTAGGCATAGTCTGGAAGGCTGTCATAAGAAGCAGGAGGAGGAACAGCATGGTAGCCGTTGGTATTGCTGGATCTATGAGTGATGCTCTCTTTATGATCTGACCAAACACCCGTTTCCTGCTCCGTACGAGCGCGAGGCGTTCCTGGCTCATTCGGAGTGGGAAGGGCCGGAAAGTTTTCGCTGCGATAATATAACGGGTGGGCGTTGCCTGCTGAAACATGGGCTGGCCGGGAAGAGGTGTCTGGGGTTACCAGCGGTTCGACAGATGCAGTTTGTCCTTCGAATTTCGGAGCCCAAGTATACTCTCCCTTGATGTGACAATCTTCATACTGAATTACTTCAAAGCCAACAGTTAGTGATGTATGTCCCGGGCCAAATATCAAAGCAAAATATTATGGGATTCGAGAGACCAGAATGGGGAAGGTTCAGGATAAGATATATAGATGGTGCAGGGCTCTGGAGACAAAAAATCGGTCTATATGGGGTATTTCTAATACCGCAATATGGGACAGTTGGGAGGAGATGGTTTACGGGCATTACCTACTGTCATCTAGAGTCAATCTCCGAAGCTCGAGCTGCTCGGCGAACTCGAGGTTTCTCAAGCGCAGTCTAGCTATATCGCTAGGGAAAATGACTTTGCACTGATTACTCTCGACGTGATGCCAAAATAAAGCGGCACGGGTGAAGTGAGATTGGCAGCCAAAACATTCGAGATCCAGATCAGGGCGATGATTCTAGATAATCACAAGTATATAAGTAACAGTAATCAAAGATTGCTAGGACATTAGGGCTTCACACGCACATTTCGCTTATGATTCAGAAGGTCATCTTCGGTCTGGAAACACATGGTGCACTGACTGCAAGCAAAATGCTTCTCGGAACGCTGGTGTGTCAGCAACTCGTGGATGTTGGGGTACTTCACGTTGCATTTGGGGCAGACGAGCGACTGGAGAGACTCTTTTATATAGGAGTCGTTGCTGCCCGTGCTGAGCACGTCGATACTCATGATGTAATAGAGAGCAGGAAGCGCAAGACTGAGATTCCACTAGAATTGTCGTAAGGAACCTAAGCTTCCGGGACGCTGAGGTTGCTGCTTGGCGAGCTGAATCGTAAGGTGTTGAGGAATCAACGAGTGGTAGAGGACTGCTCTTGAGGATGCCTAAAATAGAAGTAATCGTGAGGATGTGAATATGAGTATCTGACGGAAGGGGGAGTCTCAAGGGGGAGTCTCCCAGAAAGATGGCTAGACGCACAAGACACGAGAAGATTGAAAGCATACCTTGTTATATAGATATAAGGCGCCAAGGAGGACGTGACGGGTGTAGGAGGTGACAATAATGAAAGTCTGATCCTTGAAGTTGAGGCAGATATGTGATTTCTTAAGGAGGTGAAGATTATCTGCGAGGTAAAACAGTTCCCTATTATGAAAAGGCATTAGGACGGGAGCAAGAGCGCCAGAAACAGTAAGTGGTTTAGAAGGAGATAGGTAGATAGGCACATAAAGAGAAGCACCTTCCTCACTCTATCCAACAAGAATGCTAAAACCAGGACGGCAGGCGCATCTATGTACCAAGATGTATATTACCAGTAAGTCAGGTGGCCCCTTCCTTAGATACATCCATGTGTCTCCTTCTGGATGCTAGCTAACTCCCGTCATCCGAGTTCAGGTTGTTTAAGTAGGGACATAAGTTAGGTACTACTTCAAACAGACGAAGTGCTATCGCCTACCTAAGCCAAAGGGGCTCTAGACAGGCAGAGACCTGAAGAGGAAGACGGCGTCTTCTAAGAAACTGTATATGCCCTGTGGTATCATCATGCCGGAGATACTACATGTGGCAAGCATAGTTCACTTGGGCTTGGGATTTTCTCTCCAAAATTGGCTTGTTTGTTGATCTCAGGGCACTTGAACAGTCCAATCTTGAAGTCACTTCCAATGATCAAGAGCCGATGTTGATTTACACGATACCTCGGTACAAAGCACATTAAGCATTTGAGTACAAAGTACATCATCTTGTAACCAATAGAGATCACGTGGCGGTGCGGATAAGTGGAGGCCCTTAGCACGGCGTGGAGCTTAGTGTACACTAGTCTACCTTATCTCCGCTTTTATCCCGCTCTCACTCTACACCTGGCCAAACCGGCCTGCAGCACGACTTACACCGGATGAGGCTGTTTCTTTTGTGTACACGTACTTGTCTCCTTTCCCGCATTCTACCTCGAGGGACGCCTTCAGACCTACATATATAGTACTTGACGTGCCGAGAGTAGATATTAATTACGGCCATAACACGATAACACTATACTACCTTCCCGACGACGCACTCATTCCCTTCTCGGTGAACAATTGCCTCGAGCTGAACTCAAACTCGAAGGCGAAGGCGAAGCAGAGCACGCACGAGCACCTCGATCACGAAATACCTACCGGGGCTCCTCTCCATTGCCATCGCGAGCCGCAGATACGAGATGGCCACTCCCAAGTTCAACACCAAGTCGCCCGCCATCAAGCGCATACGTACGCCATGCAGCACCCATCCCCCTATAACACTATGTCCAGGCTAACGTCTCTCCGTCATGCGCAGTGCGCGAGGCCGCCGAGCTCTCCAACTCACCCTCCCCCGACTACACGGCGTCGCCTCTAGAATCCGACCTCTTCGAGTGGCACTTCACGCTGCGAGGTCCCCCCTTCTCCCCCTTCGCCGGGGGCATATACCACGGCCGCATCGTCCTGCCGCCCGCGTACCCGCTCAGCCCGCCCTCCTTCCGCTTTGCGACGCCCAGCGGCCGCTTCGAGCCCAACCGCGAGATCTGCCTCAACATATCCGGCCACCACGAGGAGACGTGGCAGCCGGCGTGGGGCGTCCGCACCGCCCTCGTGGCCCTGCGCAGCTTCATGGAGACCGAGGCGAGCGGGCAGCTCGGTGGCCTGGATACCAGCGACGCCGTGAGGACCCGGCTCGCCGCGTCGAGTCGCTCCTGGCGCTGCGGCGCGTGCGCGCAGACCAACGAGGAGATCATGGCCGAGTGCGAGGAGAGGTGCCGCGAGGCCGGCGAGTCCTCGGTGACGAAGGAGATCGAGGTCCCCGCCGAGCTGAGGATGGCCTTCCGCGACGAGATGGAGAAGGCGAAGGCCGCTGCCAACGAGGACGCCAAGGAGGATTCCGAGAGCGCGGAGCTGGCTGAGGGCTTCGTGCAGACTGTCCCGGACCGGATACGCGGCGCGCATGTTGCCGCTGCAGCAGCAGCACCGGCGCCGGCGGGGCCCGTGCAAGGAGGACTGACGCCGACGCCGACGACGAGGGTTCCATTACCAGATCCGGTGGGGCCCGTTGCTGCCGGAGCTCAGCAACCGATACGGATTGAGATAAACGGTGGCGTACCGCCTTGGCTTGACTATGCTATCATGTCCTTGGTGATGATGCTGGTAGCTATCATACTCAAGATCATGTTTCGGTAGGCAATAAGTTGTGCGAGTTCTTACATATCCTTTAGACAGACATAGCGAGATGAGCATGCGTGGAGCCTGGCGTTTTAGGTTTAGCATCATCGGTTACTTCATTTATAAATTCATCGATTATGAACCAAATTGCGAGGTACCGAGGAAATGAGCGTCACCATTTCGGAGATGGCAGCAGCTTCTTCCTACCCTTCTTCCGAGTCAACGGTTATTCTTCCTTCCTCCCACAATTGCCAATTTGCCCCTTTGTGACTAGGGGGAGGTTTACTACAAGACGAGACGAATCAGTCTACGACATCTGAGCAACCAGGCCAGCTTTGTACCATGTGCTGGTTTCACCTGAGGGCCACATCCTTTAAGTGCAAGTACAGCGAGAGCATTAACTATGAAAGTACCGGTTTCCAGTCAACGAGATTTGTCATTGACATCCCTCAATCGTATTCCGATCCCGAGCCTCTTCCCTGGGAGGGAGTCTTGGTACTCTTCCGATTTTTATTATTATTATCCGGGCGTAGTTAGCGTTCGCGTGATACCTCGACCCGTGCCGTGTCGTACCGTGCCGTGGCGGTGGAGAGCTACGGTAAGGCGGGACACAACAACACCCTGGCAAATTACTCCTTGCTTCGGCGTACCAGGTGTGTAATCTCGTCTTGGGTAAGACAATGTAACCACGTCATTGTCGATTTCTTCAATGGACCAATTGGCCCTTTACTATTGCTTTTGAGTGGACATAGAGCCGACTGGCGGACCGAACGTTGAAGTTATTCATGCGATTGAGAAATACCTGGTCGGTTTCGACATAACAACTATCGAAGATATCTTGGCTGTCACATGTGCTCAAGGGACAGTCATTTGGAAGAGAAGGATCAGATAGATTACCGGCTATCCCTAGCGTCGGTCTACATGATCCTTGGTTTGCCGAAGTGGCCGCGGAAGTCGGTGCTAGGCGGTCAAGGGATGATACCGCAAATGCAGTGGTCTTCTTGTGATGGGCGTTCTCAAGGCTTCTGAGCGTAACCCGGTCATCTACTGTCCTTTGTTTCCAGATATTTTCGACTACCTTGTTCGAATTTGTTGGCAAACGTTACTGACAGGAGTCTCGCGGACGTTATATATCGATGGACAGGTCGACATCTCTGCATGTATTCCCGTCAACTTTATGCTTCTCATCTTGATGTTACTATTCTGGGAAACCCCGTATAACCCTTGATTACCTAGACTGATCAAATGTCGAGAGGGGGGAAAGGTGTCAAGGTCAGACAGACAGGACGGCCTGGTAGGGCATATAGTCCCACGAGCAGATTACAGGCAGTCTGAAACCTGCAATCAATCGCCCTTCTTTTTCGCCACCATGACCTCACAAACAGTTGCTCACCGGCGGTGCGTCCGCCTCCAATGATATTCGACAAGTGATTGATAGATTTGCCGGACATCACGGGCGACCTATGGCGCCCCATATCCGGTGTAATAATAGAATAACCGGCCAGCAGTCGAGAGTCAAGTACCGCCCAGCCGCGAGGCCCAACGGTCCATGACAGGCTTCCTGCGACGTTTCATTGGTGCGACGGTGCCCTGAGCAAACACTGGGTCGAATGCAGCCTGGCTGTACGCACCACGTGGTGTTCCTATCCGTGGTACCTGCGCATTCACCAACCCGTGCCACGGGAAACATTCATCAGCGGCGAAGGAAGTTTCGAGCTATGCAGGCCGAGACGCCGCTCCCTGCGCAGTTCCCACGGCTTCATGGCACGTGATCTAGGAGTCATTGCGTCGGTATATAATATATTAATCTCCCTAACAATGTATTTATATGTCGTTTAGGTGGGAACCTACTGCAGGCACTGTTTAGTAGGAAGAAAGTGATGTCGTATTCTAAGACAAGAGCGACGACGGTTGATTGTTGTTTTCGTACTTTGCACGATAAATATTTTCGCCATCATACAAAATTGCCAGTTGGTTTCCATGACACGCGGCATGGAGCCCATGCTCGACATCCCTTGGCTACCTGCTCTGTTATTCTGGCCTTGACGCTTGACTGTACTTAAGCATGACCCGGCACGTCTTGATTCTAGTCAGCAAACTGATCGGTTCTGATACGCCATACTACACCAACGACCCAGCATCATTCACCACCTAGGAGCGCAGAATGCCGGGATCACCGGTCCCCATACCGGCGAGCGCTGACCAAAACGAGTGGGCGAGGCGATGGCCCAGACAGCGAGGAGGCTACGCGATAGAGAAACAATGTGACGAGTGCAGATGGTGGTTTGACTCTTTTGATCCACAGCGCACCAAGTGTCACGTATGCGTGGGAGACAGTCTGGACCTCCCCTCTCCTACTGCTCCTGTACCTGTACGTTCCATATAATAAGGGTGATGTCTATGCCACCACCTCCGTGTTATATCTGACGTAATTGATCGCCAGGCCAGTGTCCCGAAGACGCCAACGCCAAAGCCGATGCCAGTGCCAACGGCGCCTGTGCCGCAGACCGAGGTTCCACAGACACCTCCCAATCCCTTGCCGATGATGAGCACATCAATGGGGAATACGCAATTAAACAACACGCCCTACCAGACGTTCGGGCAGGGTTACGGCGCAATGCAGACTCCGTCCTATGGCTCTGGACCAATGCCCAGTCTCACGGGAGGGTACCCGTTGAATCAAACATGGGGGGCCCAAGGTTATGCTGCGTTACCCAACCTGCCCTATTCCGCGGATGCCTTGTTCGGCCCCCCGCTGGGCTATCCGCAGAACCAGGTGTTCGACCAGGGGTATCTCACGTCACCTGGCATGTTCCAGTCTCCTGGGACAATGTACGACATCCAGGGCATGTATACACCCGGCCAGACATGGGGACAAGACAACAACAGCATGGCGTGGAATACGTCGTATTTCCCCGAGATACCATCTCTCCAGCCACCGAATCAGATCTATAATAGCTTTGGGGTTAATCACACGGCACCGAGCAACCCGCCGCAAACCCCAGAGAACAGAGTTAAATCGAATAAGATCGTTCCTTTCACTCCACCACGCCATCTACGACCACTGCTACCGCGAAGCGATCCGCCAGCCCCAGCACAGGCCGAGCCAGCGCCGCCTCCTCCTCGGCCTTCTACACCGCCTCCTCGACCTTCCACACCTCCTCCTCAGCCTTCAACGCCCCTTCCTGTTCCTGCGTCTCTCGCAGTCCTCGCTCCCGCACCCTCTCTTGTCTTGACACCTCCCTCTGGTGCCACAATTCCCGCTCCGACTCCCGCCACACCGCCCCAGTCCGAGGGCTCCAAGCAGCGTAAGGGAGATAGCCCCTATCGCGAATGGCTGAGGCGCCAGTCAAGCTATAGGAACGCGGTGAAAAGCTACAGGGACCGGAACGAGGACAGACCTCCGGGGGCGGGCGAGGGGTCTCCGTCTAGGTCTACGTCTCATAAACCGCCTAGGAAGAAAAAGTGATTACGCCGTTTCTGCGACGAGGAGGTTGTGGTGATGGTAATGTTTGGAGGGAAGGGGGGAGGTGGCCAGCTACAGATTATCTGTATATGTAACCCTTTCCCCCCCCCTCTCTGCTTCTGCTTCTTGTGATTACTTTTTTTAACTTTATCTTCGTCGCGTCGTTGTGTTCGCTACAAGGCCGGTGGAGAGGGAGGGTGGCTTGGGGTTACTTGCTCCGCTGTATCAATACCCGATTGTCTTATCCTCTATCTACTACTCGAAGCTGTGGTCTCAGGTCTAGATATCTGCGGACACTCCAGCATAGAAATCGCGAGAGAATATTTAGCTAGCTGTCATGGGGTGATCGAGAGTTTCCTTGTACTTAGATATTCCGCCTGGTGCCTATTATATAAACAGTCATTTTCGACTTCGTGATGCTTTTCATCCATCCAACCGGCGCTTCGTCAGAGACCAACTCATCGAATACGCATCTACCCATGCAACTCAACCTTTGCGCCTGCTTGTCAAGTACACCTTAAGGGGTGGCTTCTCCCAGATCCCGAAGACTCGTTGGTGATACCATTCGTCACAACTCGGATCCAGTCGCAAATCGAAATGGAAGAGGATCTTGGCCATGATGAGGCGCATCTCGTGATACGCCAAGTTACGACCAATGCAGTCCCTGGGGCCGAAGCTGAACGGCCGATGCACATCCCGCCGATCATTGTAGAATGGCGAGCTTGGGTCTGTTGCTGCCTCGGGTAGCCAGCGCTCCGGCAGGAATTCGCGGGCCCTGTGGAAGTTGAGTTCGGATGTGTAGGCGGACAGGTGATGGACGCCAACCGTTGTCTGCGAGAATTATTAGCTAGTCTGCAGATCTAACGCAAATAATTGTGTTGCTTCTTTGATATGGCTTACATTGGGAGGGATCATAAGCCCGCAAACTTCCATTGGAGCGTCGCCAGGAACACTCCGCGAAAGGGCCAGGGGAACCGGAGGAAAC
Source organism: Nemania serpens (assembly GCA_022578855.1). NCBI lineage: Eukaryota > Fungi > Ascomycota > Sordariomycetes > Xylariales > Xylariaceae > Nemania > Nemania serpens. The sequence continues at coordinate 76,570 of MU396758.1, forward strand.
ATGCGTAGGCCTTCCTCGAGACATGCCAACAGATAAGGTAGTTTGGAACGAGTCTCTAAGAACGTCATATCCTCATCGGCATTGAAAGCATCGCGAATCTCGCGAGTAACCCGCTGCAGCGCATGCGGCGTCTTCAGCAACCAGTACGTGAGTCCGCTGAGCAGCGTGGCGGTGGTCTCAGAGCCAGCCACCATGATCAGGTCTGAATTGACGATAATGTCTTCGTCGGTCAGCTGATGGGCCTGTCCGCGGGATCGCAAGAAATAGTCCATGAAGTCTCCCCGGTCGGGCTGTTTCGGCGCCGTCAGTCGAGTCCTGGCCAGCTTCTCGACGCTGGCGAGGTGAGCGTTCTCTGCCTTGCGTAAAAGCGGCCCTAAGAGTAATAAGACGACTTTGCCCACCATCTTTGACGCCCCGATCAAGACGAAAATAGGTATGATGACCAGTATCTTCTCAATGTTGTCCAGCCACACGTTTGACTGGCCGGTTTCTAGGCCATGAAGAGACTCGCCATATGCCAGATCGGCAATGAGATCGAATGTAGTCAAGTTGTACCATCGGACTATATTTGTGTGGCTCCTCGTATCTGCTATTTCCTGGAGTCTCTTGATCAAGAGGTCCACGTAGGTTCGAATGAGAGGTTCCTGTTGCGAAAGGGCCTTGTCAGAGAACGCCGGCAGCATGGCGCGACGCAGACGAAAGTGATCTCTAGGATTTGCTGAAAGGATCTTCCTCGGATCCATGTGCACACCCTCAGGATAATATTTCGGGAACTCGGCGTGGCCGTGTCCGTAGATGTCCTTCCACGCCTGAGGGTTGAGAAAGTAAACCTCGTTCGGCGACACCCGCATCACCTCGCCATACTTCTCATGCAGGTCTCGGATCCTGAACTCTGAGTTCCCCCGTACCATTAAATACTTCCTGAAGATAGGGAACGCGATCCATAAGCGTGGCCCTGGAATGCTGCTGAGTGGATGGAAGTAGAGATCGTAGACGATCGTATAGAATTGTTTAGCGACGCCAATTACTAGAAGTATCAAAATAGCATCGCGAACGCCGGGAAGTTGTGAGGTGAGTTCCGTGAAGTTGGCGAGGAAATCGTGTATGAAAGGCATATTAGCTAACTAGAGATATCTTATAGCGATTGAAGAGGGGGGGAGGCTACAACACGGCGCCAGTGATCCAGCAGGATGTATAAGTCATCGATCTATCGCAGCTGTACCGCGAGAGTTGCTAGTCGCTAAAATCTAGGCTTCCCTCAATGATGAGGCTTGCAAGAAAAATGAGTTCAATTTTGAGAATAGGTTGGTTGTTGTATCGTGTTCGATCAGGCCCCAGGAGATAATGCATAATGCGCCAAGTGCCGACCCATGTTCTAGTGTTGAGATTATCTATAGCGGGGGATCTGCATAAGCTGGAGTGGACATCTTCATTCATTTCTCTCGGGACCACTTGGATCCGTGCCCGAGGAATAAATCATCGTGATTTAGAACACCATTGGCCAACATGATGTTAAGACCTGGTCAGTATTATCGTGAGGATTATTCTGAGCCCGCTTTATACATCAACTTTTCGATTCGCAATGGGCCTCAAAAATTCTCCGGACTTGACCGAGGCGTTGAACAGATACTATACTTTGGGGATCGGCTGTATTTACCAACGCCTAGATACTGCCTACCTAGTTGCAAGATAGATCTCATTAGCTTTCTGCAAACCACCAAGCTTAACTCCAAGCAACGCGCCGCGAACCTTATCCTAACACCTCCGCGAATGATCCGTTACACAGCGTAGCCGTTGTTTATAGGTCGCGATACTTACTCGCGAATATAGTGTGGATTAACTGTGTCACGAAGTATCAGTGCGCAAGGGATGCGACATTAGAACTTTCCATTACTCATATGATTTCGATGACGGATGGCTCAATACCCTTGAAGCAATTGAGTTCTTCATCCGATCTCTTTCCCCACCCGGCATCGTCGGTCGCGCTTCTGTTCCGAAAATCATTCAAACTCGTCCCGAATTCGAACACACCAATGCGCGTGAAGACAACCACGTTGCCTTCCACAGGGTCCGCCGGGGAGACCTCAGCCACGGTAGGAGTGATTGGCCGTAACACCAGTCCGAAGCAGAACCACGATGGCCCGATAGATCTGCTCTGTATCTCTAGAGCTGCGACGACGGCACCGTCGTTGGCAATCCCTCGACTATCAACCGCGTCTTCGACACAATCTAGATATAGATTGGCGTATATTGTGCCATGAGTTCCCGTGATGTTAATGACATGGTCACTGGAAGAGTCTACGCTAGGAGAGTCCTCCCTACTATAGCTTGCCCGCGCAAGGCGTCCTTTGACACGAAGACGCCCCGACCCTTCCCGGGTCGCACCAAACGGTGCATGAGCATTCGCCAATTCTGTTCGGACCGACAATATCTCGGCATTGGACTGTTCTGGGCCCCATTCCGCTCTGTTGAGTTGAAGGTTAAATACCGGGCTGTTGACCGCGAGCCACGACCATGACGGGCCTTGGTAAGACGACGGTCGGGATCTTTGATCTCGCGCCAGCACGGCCCAGAGTAGCCCGGCTTGGAGGGACTTTTTCCAAAGACCGGCATGATACTCGTCGTCGACGAGCTGTCTGCACTGCTCTGCGATGCCTGATATCGCCAAGGGCCGATCCGTGCCGTGGGTGAGCTTGCGTTCCGTATACCTGAGTACAATCCATTGCCAGCCGTTATGGGCGTCGTCTTCTACCTTTGCCCACGCGCGCTCACCCGTATGAGCTATATCCATTTCGCTCTCTTTTCTCCAGCCATCTAGATACCCAGCCGATAAGCCCGTTTCTCGGCATGTACACCTTGTCTGCCGTGAGCCAAACTCGAGTAATCGGTTGGATAATAACCGCTCCTGGAACGTCCAGCCCCTATCATCAATCGGTTCGGGCTCTATGTCCAGATCGACCATTGTCACACTACCCAGTTGGTTTTCATCACAGCGCCAGGGCACTTGAAATGCAGGTATGGTATCTGGCGTCGGCACTCTGGTGTTGAGGAAGCCCCCCCACGCTGACTCAGCCCGGGACGCGATTATCGTGAAGACCGCGCCGCCATAGATGTAAGGCATCTTGGCTATCTCGACAGCTTTTTCGGTCTCGTTGTCTTGTAGGATACAAAGCGAGTCTACCCATAAATGCCGAATCCCGAGCTGCTCACACACGATGACGGCTTCCTGAATCGTGGCGGGTAAATTGCGAAAGGGAATTTCGGCCATGAATCCTGTTACGGTATGTTCGTTGCATCTAAATGTCTGATCACCACCCCAGCAGTAGCTCAGCGCCGCGAATGGAGGCAGGTTCTCCAGTTTATCCGTGCTCTGTAAATTCAAGCGCATGGGCTGATCCCTCGGCTTCTCAATGCGCAGCAACCGCCTGGGTTTAACCCCCTTCGCGTCTTCCTGTAGACTTGTAGCTATGGATCGACATCTACTATGGCTGGTTATGCAATCTCCTAGCCAAGCTGATATATCTTTCAGCCCCTCAGAAGGCTGATTCGCAATAGGACGTGTCGATAACACCGCTGCCGCTGTGTCCTGCTCGCTTGTAAAAAGCTGAAGACCCTTCGCAGTACGGTAAGGGACGAGCTTGGTGTGCGGATCGCACAGTCCAAAATACCGTATGCATTGAATATCTTGTTTCGATTGCCCGATCCGAATAATGGGAGGATTTGTAGCAGCAATAACCATGTATTGCCCGATTTCGGCACTTAGGCCGCGGACAGCTTCGAACAGCGAGGGCCGTGCGCATTCGGGATTCTCATCATCGACGCGCGCTAGTAACTCGTACGTAGAATGATCCATGGCCCCGCCGTCTTTAACAGCGTAGTTCGAGGAGTCTTGGAGAGACTGTCTCGAGATAGCCTCGCCGTTAAGGATCCAGTGACACATTTCACACCGGTCAGCAGAGGCTGTCACCAAGTCTTGGAAGGTGATACGAAAAACCAGTTTGTCTTGTGTCATGTCGCAACGTTGAGGTTTCCATGATACCTCGCCTTCACCTACAAGATCAATTACCAGACGCTCACAGTGTCGACAAGAGTGCGGCTGGAACTGGACGGGCGCCATGCTTAACCTATTATTGTAGCAGTTCACGACGCGATTGTAACAGCAGAAGGGCGGGAAAGGCGATGCGCAGCGAGCGTTATGATGGCTGGCCATAGGAATATTGACTGCCATGCGGACATATAATCAGATTACGCTAGAGTCGCTCGCCGGTATTTAGATCTGTTGCAGAGTAATATTTGAGGATGAGAACGGGCAGGTTCAAATTATGCTGTATATCCGCTTCCTTCTTAGACGTCTGCGAGGGACTTGGATTTCTTTGCAAGTAGTGGTTCTGATGCGGCCAGAAATTTGATTTCCAGACTAATAGAAATGAAAATGGGGGCCTCGAGGCTCAGCCACTGCAGAAACACCTATGGCAAAATGAATAAGGGCGGCAGCCTCCCGGGCGAGCGGGGTTGGAACCACTCGTAGCTAAATATGTAAGAACAGAACGTCATATTATATCAATTAACAAGTCATATGATATATAGGTATTTGCACATCGTCGCGAAGCGGCCGGGACTTGGCCGGCTCCTTTTGCCATACAGTTGTGACGAGAAAACATCAGATGATCTGCAAGCCATTTCAACGGTGTCGCAATGCCATATTGAGTGTCCATACATATTAAACGGTACCTACTCCAGCACCCTGTTCTCTCCCGTGCCTTGTTCGCTCGCCTGCACGACGTGTCCAGCAACAAGCCACCACCACTCGGCCCCCGTCACACCACAGCCATGCACGGCTTGCTGTATGAGACCAAGCTTATCGAACCAATCTATGATCAACTGGACTTCGAATTCGTCGATCATGGGCTTCAGAAGAGTGACGCACATCTTGGGTGCTATTGGACCCTTGATAGCAAGTGTAATAGCCATCATGCTAACGTAGTCGGCCCAGCGAGTAGCATTCACATTCCCGAAGAAGTCGACCCAGATAGGTATCTTCCCTCCCGGTCCCTCAGTTGGAGGCTTCATGCGTTGAGCCTGCTTGAGGAGGGCCATATCGTCATTGAATAGGTACGTTTCGGTTGGCACAATGCGAACCTTGAAGTGATAGTAACTTTTGGGGAAAGTTCTTCCTTCGTAGTTCCCGGGCTCAAACCCAAAGGGAATATTGGGCATATCGATAGTGTCAATGCGTATTCGGCCATGGGCCTGTAGGTTCAGCACCGCCATAATTGATCCGTCGTCGGAAGCATATGGCAATATGTATTCATCAGTAACACGGAAGACCTCGTCAAGCTGCGCCTTGAAGGCAACAGCTTGCCTAAACTTCGGCGTGCAGGCCATTTTCTCAAGCTGTTTGGAGAACATGCCATTTATCCTAAAGTTGCCCCCAAGATCTTTCCCTTTGGTTCTTGTGATGATCTTTTCTCTGTTGAGTCTTGCAACCACCTTGTTGAGTATTTGGTTGGTATCGGCCGCATCTCCGTTGCCCAGCTCAAGAAGTTTCGGAACGAGCTTCTCTCTAACGTTTACACCCCTGAGCGGAGTACAGCATATCGAGCGAACCCACGTTCGAGCACGTTCAAGTACTGCCTTATCTGGTTGGTGCTTAGGCGGAAGGGGTATTGACATCGTCTCACTAGCGACAGCTTCGATTCGATTATACGTTGAAGTAGTGGCGAACCAAGTTTCTCTCCAGTCAACGATCTCGTTGGCAACGTCTTCGACCAGATGTTTCTGATGTAGAGCATCTCGTGATTCTGGCAGGTCTACATCTTCATGTGTTTCAAGCTGTGTCGCCCACAATATTACCTTTGGCCAATCATAGTTCTCAATATTGTCGTAATCGAGTGGCGGTAGCTTGCCGCTCTCGTAAGCCATCAAGAATGCTGATTGGAATTTTGCTGTCAACGCCTGTACGTATGATTTTCGCTCCCTGCTTATCCTAGGCCAGAACTTCTTGAGGGCGGATAAAGATATTCCTGGGTAGTACTTAAGTAGTAACCCAATGTCTAAACTCCTGTCAAGTCCACCCAAGAGTGTTCTGAAGACAACGCAAGCCGCAATAAGTTCATCTTCTCTTTTCGAGCTGAGTTTATCGTCGTGTGCCGCGGGCTTATTGACGCGGCCTCTGGGCTGTCTGGGTATGATAGTAAGATCCCGGGTCTTGTACTCGATGAAGCCTTCGGACTTTGTAGGTGACATAGAATATTGAGGTAGCGTAGCGTGGACCCGACTGAAGAGCCTCCGAGAGCCTGGTTTCAGCTTTTGACCGCCATTGGTTTCTCGGCGCCCCGCTGTATTGGATTCCGATTTACTGATGCTTTGTTTTCCCATCTTCCGGCTTTCCATAACCAGATGGGGGAGTCCATATTCTCCATCAGCCAGGGATGCATTCTTGATTTCGTCGGGTATGTTGTCCGGCGTAAATTGGTTGGAGCCAAGCCACTCCAGATTCGTAGCCTTCAGGTGGACTATTCCCTCACCAGGTGTGAGAGATATGTAAACAAAGTCTGGTCCAATAGTGTCCTGGGTGAGAATACTATATCCATCGGCCGATTGCTCCCATCTCTTGATCGTCTTGACGTTTCGTAAGAACTCGCCATAGGCTGGGTCGGCCCACCTCTTAAACGAATAGACATGTCGTGCAGTTTTGAGGATATCCTGGACATCGCGAGGCAGGTTCTCTCTTGAGAGTTGGAGGGTACTTTGCATTGGCGCCACGGGGGCGAAATTCGTCGCATCCTGAGTCCCAAGTAGCAAATTTCGAAAGCCAACATCACCGAGAACTTCCTCTGGTGCATATTCCATGCTAGAAGTGCTAGAAAGAACACTTCCATGGTCAGATATATCACTACTATCTTCATACATATCTTCAGTCTCTTCGTCAGATGTTAGGCTATATGACGTAAGTGAGATAGCAGCCGGCGCTCCGAGAATGTGTGCGCTCGAACCATCATGTTGATCTCCATGAGGTGCTCGCAAACCACCAGTGAGAGTTGGTAATTCACCATGTTGGCTGGCATGCTGGTGTTTTCTCTTGGCTCTAGCATTGGGACCGGTGCCTGCTAATCTTTTCCGGCTCTTTCGTTTCAGTGATGCATCGATATGCCGAGCACTCTTTACAGAAGATAGAATCGTAGTTATGCTACCCAGTTGGGACGGATCGGTGTCTGGCGTCCAGGACCAAGACCCAGTTGTAGGATCTTGCAGACAGGAACGATTATGTTCCCACATAGCGTCAGGCTTTTGTCTTTGACTCCAAATATACACAGCCAACTTGCCACTATCCCACATTTCATGCTTGTTGGGTCTCCTGCGCGGCTTCCGGTTCCTTTCAAGCAAATCCGGATGCTCAATGTCGATACGAGCCCTTTTTGACGGTGGCTGGCTTTCGACTGGTACCTCGTCTACCTGTCGTTTCGCGATGTTCCTGTGGAGGGAGATATCATCCATCACAGAGTTCTCATACCTGAGAGTCTCGATATCTTGGACTTTTCTCAGATCTTTTGGAACCTTCAAGTTTCGTGGCTGGCTATGCTCCTTCCCTTGTGATGCGAGTTCGTCGAACAGCTTGGCCTCATCTGGCGATAGTGAAAACGCGTCTGGAACGTAGGCTTCAGGAAACATCTCCCTCATTTTCTCTTTCACAGCCATGACCCGATGATCGTCTGATGTATCTACGTCCCGCCCACTTTTTGTATCAGCCTTTACTATAACAACGCATTCCTGCATCTTGGCTTCATCATCGAAAAAGAAAAAGTGCATCTGTTTTAGTATTCCATCTCGTTCCATTTGGTTGACTGCATTTTGGCAAATTCTCCGATCGGGAGGTGCGAGATCGCGGAACTCCTTGGCCCATACAGATATGACCGCCATAAACACAGATCGTAGCCCGGGAAACACGCCTTCGTTTTGTTCAAGAAGATACTCAATGATCTGCATGGTGCGACTGCGGCGGCGGGCACCGAATGACGCATTCGATCTTATTGGTCTCTCAAAATAAGCAAGAGGCTTATGCGTAGACTGTTGAGAAGAGATAGTAGTGTTGAAGAGAGGTTCTGAATGCAGTTGGGGCAAACTAGCTTTCTGTGTTGTTGCGGGACGGGTCGTGATTGTTGATATTGGGGGGGCAGAATTCTTCAACTTCTCGGATGGAATACTCGGAAGGGGTTTACGAATACGGGAACGATCTGTGGACGATGTAATGCGTAAATCGTCTTCAGATGTGCCAGTCTGCTCTATGGTAGAGTTTTGGGTAATGGTAGGAAAGGCCTGACCCTTAATAAGGTATCCGGCTCGCTCGGTACTGATATTAGGCGAATAGTTGGAAGGGCTTTGCTTTGCACCTGTATTATAAACATCAAGGCCAAGGACCTCGCTACTGGAGGTTCTAGGGCCGCTGTGTGACATGATTTCATGGTGGGCAGATGCCTCACTGTTGACGACAAGCCTCGGCTGACGGAGAAAGCGTTGATGATCGGTCGCATCATAAACTTCAAGACTTTTCAATATAATACTGCTCTGAGGGGCCTCATAATGAGTATCAACTGCAACATTCGGCGTGCAGGCTATGCTCTCATCTGAAGGAGAAAATACGGCAGAAGGATTTTGGGAAGACGATGCCAGGGAGCGTCTCTCTCCACCAAATCGTGACTCCTTCTGTTCTTTGGGGGTTAGTGTTTGCCGAGGTTGTCCAAGCTCATCGGATGCTACTTGTAGCCCAGATGTGCGTTCTAATACTTTAGATTGGGCAGGTTTGCGTCTCCGATGGTTGACAAGCTCGGTGGAAGGTGGGACGAAGTCTGGATTGCAATCAGTCCTAGATTTGGTGAGATGGTATTCCAGCCCGTTCGAGTTCTTCCAACTGTTTCCGCACTTTTCACACCAAAATGCACCATTTTTCCCAGGTCTTGGTTTCTTGGATTCGCCATGCAAGGGTTCGGAGACAGTTCCCGGCGTTGTCATGGCATCTGCCGAGTTTGCATGCTCAACGTAAACTCGCCGGCTCGTTGGAGATGCCGCTTCAGGATTTGAGTTATCCGCAACATCCACATCGGGCGCGACTGAAGGAGCACCGAGGAACGATGGATCTTTGAGTTTATCAGACCTGAATATAAGAACTAGAGACCTCGGCCGTCTGCCCTTTCGTTTTGTGACTGGATTCAAGGAATTCGGAAGACCGCGATAAACGCCAGGAGGCCTGGGTGGTGGCCCAGGCGGTGACTGCTGGTCTATAGTGGCTGGTTGAGTCGTGGAAGGCGTGTTGCCTGTTTCGGGCTCTCTCTGCTCCTCAGCTGGCGCGGGCGGTGTTGTATCTATCAGTAGTTTTTTTGGCGGACGCCCTAAACGTTTAGGTACCTTCGCGGAGGGTTGATTATCTAACTCCTCCCGCATAGGCCGCTTTCGCTTTGACGTTGTTGAGACGATTCGATTTGGTCGCTGAGTCTTGGCAATCTCTATAAGCGGCGACCCGGGATAGGTTGAGAATCGGCTCAAGTCAGGCTGCGAAAAAGCATTGTCATATTGGATTGCAGCTGTACCATTTGCTGGGTTAGTTGAAACTGGAGTGCTTGCGTCACGGATGGAGGCTTGTGCGGGCTGTTCATCAAGCCCGGTCTCCAGGATCTCAGTGTTCGCATAAAACGTATATGTCAAAGTCTTTCCAATGCGGCTTAGTTGTGAGGTAGAACTTAGATGTTTTAGATGTGGCGGCTGGGAATTTGTAGGCATGGAAATCGACCCCGTCATGGCCGCAGTAAGCCTCCGAAAATTATGCCCAAGGGTTTGTCGACATATGGCCGCATTGGAGGTACCTTGAGAACCCGCCCTCTTGATAATTTCAAAGGCCGTGTTTGGTACCGGCTTCTGTGGTTTCCATGGCGGGGGAATAACGGTAGTATGAGAGATAGGTTCACCTCGAAACTTCGTCTCATGTGACCTTTTCCCGGCAGCTTTGCCTCGAGAACCGCCCAGTTGAGAGGCATGAACGGCTCGAGAAGCTTCCCCACGCTTTCCAATGCGGCCAGATGGAACCGCCATTCGAGCCTTTGGAGTGGCACGAAAATGAGACCATTCCGCTGGAGACGGGTCACGGATGTATTTCACACAATCCTTGAAAAGTCGGTTGCTTCCAGCAAACTTGGCACCAACAAAAGACAAGGCGCCGATGTTCGTGAGCCAGCGGCACGTCTTCGCCAGAGCCCGCATCTGCCGCACGCGCTCTTCAACGCCCAATTTTGCGCGGGCGTCGCAGTAACGGATAAGGGCCCATGCTTTTACGATAGCCACAAAGGCCTGGGCAAGAGCAAGGTAATCGATGGTCTCCCCATTCCACTTGTGACAGAAAGGGACCGGCTGGAGATCGCTGGTAAGAGCAGCTTTAGAGAGATCAAGCCTGTCGTAATCCAGGCCTTCTCGTTCCTGGTGCTCCTTTGCATAGTCCGAGAACTGAGCAAGCCACAGCTTACTCGATTTACCACCGCGAAGAACTATAGGCTGTTTAATTATGTATCCTTTCCTTGCCAGAGCATCAGTTCGGGTCGGAAGCGATCGTTTATCCTGGCCAGTGAGCCGAACAAGGTCGCCTTGGAGTATCCCCTTTTCTTTGACAGACGCAATATCGACAAGCGCTCGCCATTCGAAGAGCGGTACTCGCTTGAGATCCGGGCCATGACCGGCGATTGTTCTCCACTGGCGCTCTTCAGACACGTGGAGTCTAGGTCGAGCCGTTGAAGTTTTTCCTTTCGACGTACGCGGGCTTGGCCCCGGGTGGGGGGTCTTATCCGAAGCTTCAACAGCTGCCCCGGACGATGACGGCTCTTCCTCTTCGGGCAATGCCAGCACTTGTTCTAAGGACAAGTGATTAAACGCTCTGTTGACACCGATAGATACATCTGATCTATCGGCCAACCATTTCCATACTTTGGATGCAACCGCAAGGTCATGCCTATTTGTACTCTGCTGAGGCTCGCCGCCCCTCTCTGGGGACTTGTAGAAAGAGTCGATTGCAGCTACCAAGTTTGATACCGAACAGCCTAGTTCTTTGTTAGTTGCGTACTCGAAAAGGCGACCTTCGGCAGACGGTGATGGCCAATCACAAAGCGTCAATCGCTACGAAGCTGTGCAGAGACTCACCCCGGACACCAGAAAAGGCAATATTGGTCACAAGTGACTCGATCAATTCGTCGAGTCCCGCGCCCATGATGATGAGGGTGTTGAATACATGGGATAAATGGGGGGGAGATAAAAAGCTGGTTTTATGGTTGTCACCGTCAAGACTCGAATGGTGGTGCTTCGGTAATGTCGATGCAAGGTAGGTAAGTAGATTTTAGACGTGGATGAGCAAGTCAGGGGAGGAAGATTGGGTCAGGTGGGGTTAGACAAGTGGGGTGGCCGCAGAGTTTGTTGACTGGATGGAGACTGGTCAGCTGTACGCGGCTGCGAAAGGCTTAGATTATGGGGCACTGTATGAAATGCCGCAATTACGCACTGTTCTTTACCTACATTCCCAGGAACATGCCTAGGTGCCAGCTGAGGTAGTTGGAGAGACACTCAACTGTACCTGGGACCTAAACAGACATGCAACGGCGCCTAGCAGTTTTAGTAGGTCCGTATAAGGGGTATCATACTATCACGTAGAAGATAATGAGAATAAAGATCCTACCCAATTTCTGATGGGCCATCGCCACCACCAGATCTTCATTGAGGGGTATCATTAAATAGAGTGGCTATCGACTGCTTCTAGCCGGATTAGATCAAAGCACGCGCAGGGACGGTCGCTTCTCATTCATCTTTCTTCGATAAGCTGCGATAATATCGTCCCTTGCCGCCTGAAGATCCTCTCTCTGCTTTAAACTGCCCGCTGCTTTTGGAATGTCATTCACTTGAACCGCCGCACCTCGGACGAACAGCTGTTTCGATGGCTTTGCCGTCAGCTCAGGCGGCGCGACAGCGACATCGCGGAGACCGGGGCGGGTCTCTCCACGCTTCTTCCTCAGGATTTCCCACGGATCCTCGTCGTCTTTGGCCCTCTTCTTCCGCTTGCCGGATATCTGATTCCCAGCATTGAGCTTCCAGGAGACGCCGCTCTCTTCCCCCTCGAGCTCCTTCTCCGCCTCTAGTTCCAGCTCTTCCTCGTGCTTCTCTTTCATCTTGCGCTCTTGTTCTCGCCATTCGTCGTACATCTTGTGCATCTTTTTCTCCTTAAGCGTCCGCCATACCTTCAACCCCAGGGGATCCTTGTTCCCATGCATGGATTTGTTGATGAGGCCACTAAGTGGCAAGGCAGCGTCAACCCGGGCCGAGAACTCAGACATACGCTCCCCAGGACGGATAGTCGGGATGGTGGTGGTGGTGGTGGTGGTGGTGGCGGTGGTAGTTGGTTTCGCTTCGGCCTCCGCTTCGGCCGATTTCGCCTCTTGGCCCGCGTTTCGCTTTTTGGCCTTCGTGCGTCGCGGTTCGTCGCCATTATCCAGACCGGATCGTGGTTTCTTGCCATTGGCATAAGCCATGAGCCTCTTAAATGCCCGGGGTGCATCGTCCTTTGGCGCCGCAGCACGCTTCCTCTTTAGATTGCCGGAAGGCGCCACAGGTGCCCCCTTCGATTTCCCATTGCGCGGCCCGTTTGCTTTCGGCCCAAACTGCCTCACGGGCAAGGATCGGGCAAATTCAGTTGGAGGTAGGTCAAATCTAGCGCACAATCACACATCAGCACCCATATGAGGACTAGGAACTGAAAGGCGGGAAGCAATTTACGTTGTTTCGTCCTGCAATCTGCGCGTGTGCTTGTGTGGCATATCGCCAACTGCTTATACAATATGAGAAATCTTCGAAATGCGTCTCGATCAGTCTGCCGTTTCTATTGTTCATGCGTTGGTTTGTCGGTTGCCTAATCCCGTGTTATGCGAATGGATTTGGAATTGGATACAATTAGTCAGTTGCTGATTTGACTTTGAGGCTTCCAAGTACGACGTACTAGGTAACTGATGCAGAATAATTTGCATGATTGAATCCAGCAGGCGGTCAAATTAGGCACTACCGACATGGGTACCTTGTGGGTAAAATACCGGCTAGGCACGAAGTACTAGCTTACTACATGCACATTAGTCCTGTTCCGGCAACTAGCCGATCTGTAGCCGATCAATAGCCGAGTACCGCCATGCAGACATGACATTCTATGTAGTGTATCGTAGTGTGCCGTAGTGTACCTAAGTGTACCTAACTCCGTCGCTCAACATGCCACTTACACGTGTACTTGACCCTAAGGACTCGTAGCACAGCATAAGAGCTTTCCATGTCCAACTCGGCAGTACCAAATGGCCAGTGCTCTCAGCATTGCATTAGCTAGATACTTGATAGAATGCTTGGAACCATCCGCGGATATCTTCAAACTTATAAGCTCAGGCGGACTCTGCTTGGCTACGTGCTATCGAAGCAGGTACTACTATATACCTACCTAATCTAGGTGCCTAGTCTAGGGCGGCTGATGACTACCACTTCACTAGAGGGGTCTAGAACCCAGCTCGCACGCGGGCCATCCGACCCAAGGCGACAAATCCAATCAACCCAATAGGCGGTCGCGCTGCTTAGTACAGAGGGCACCGTGTTCGTGTTGCTGACGGTGATTGACGTGATTGTTCTGGATCCGCCGGGTTGACCTTATCTGTCAACTGCCATGCTATCCATGCCGTCCTGCAGGGACCAGCTCAGTCCTGCGATGCCGCCCACCCAGATCCAACTCAACCGGCCAATAGGAGATCCAGCGGCCTTCACGGGGTTAAGGATCACGCTCCCATCGCTGGTAGTGTACCACTGCAGGATTATTAATGCCATTCTCGATGCAAGTCTCGACTACACATCCGGGCCTTCTGCTCTACCTCTCCCAACGTAGGTAGGTAGGTCGTGCATTGTGTATTGGTGTACTTGCGCTTTGTTCCGTGGTCACCGCCGTGAGCTGTCTTCGATGCAGCTAGTCTTTCGGTCTTTACCCTAGTCACGAGCCGCGATATTTTGAGACCATGCCCCAGAGCCATCCAACTTATCCGCCATAGCTTAGAAGCTTATCGAAATGCTTTGCTTACAGAGGTACTAATGAAGCTTCCCTCGCCCACACGTCGCTCCCCGAGCTGGCTCCAGGAATCTTTCTCCTCGTCTTCTCTCGTTCCTCTGTTTTTTTTGATACCCAAGTGCTGCCGCGAAAGTGACCGCCTCTTATGTCTTGAAATATATCCCGCTACTTCATCGCGCTGTTTCTGATACCCTCATACTCTTTTGCTGCTCGATTTCTCCCCCAGATTGGCTGTGGGAAGTCACTCGGCTGGACCGAAGATCCGAAGCTGAACCAACGACGACAGCTTTCGGTCCTGTTACCTAACGACTTAGATACTTATTATCCTGCCGTGTGTTGTAGCTGCCACAATATTGCGTGGGATGTGGCTCAAAAAGAGTTCCCAAAACCACCCATCTGTCGATGAGTCGGCAGATTGCTATGAGCCTTTTCTTGCGGCGCAGGAACTCGAGAAAGCAGAGAAGCGAGGGTTCCGGGAACCCCGGCAAAGCGGTTGTCTCACTAGATACCTTACTTGTAGCACATTATGGGGCTCGTCAATCCTGTCAGTAGCCGTAGCTCTGGGCGACAGGTTTCTTTGTCATACTAATCCGGTTTCCCAGAGCCACATTATTACTGATCAGCATAATTCTCTCGATTGCGAGGAGTCTCTGGGGCATCGAGGATGAACCCGACAACATATTTGCCGACTGGGGGGAGCCCGGTACCGGAACGGCGAGCCTAGCGTGGTACCCCACGGACTTTCTCCGCGACGTGATCCCCGTACCGTGCCACTCGCATAACGACTATTGGCGTAAAGTTCCTTTATTTTCGGCGCTGCACGCGGGCTGCACGGGAGTCGAGGCAGACGTATGGCTGCTTGACAAGGACGAAGAAGAGCTCTACGTCGGCCATGACAGGGCCGCTCTAACGCCATACCGCACTCTTCGATCCCTCTACGTGGACCCCCTCGTAAAGATTTTGACACAAAACAACCCCCAGACGCCATTCTACAACGGCACCCACGGTCGCGGGGTATTCGATACCGACCCAGATCAGACCCTAGTCTTGCTCGTCGACTTGAAGACGGACGGAGCCAAGACGTTCCAACAGGTCCAGGCCCAGTTAGAGCCTCTGCGGGCTGGGAACTGGCTGTCGTACGTGGAAGATGGAACTGTCCATCAGCGTCAGATCACCGTCGTGGCGACTGGCCGCACGCCCTTTTCCGTGCTCATGCAAAATTCTACGCATCGAGACATATTTTTCGACGCGCCACTAAACGAACTTTATGAGGATCCGGATCTTCCTGACGCAGAGGACGATGACGTGCCGTTCTTCTACAACACCACCAACTCGTTCTACGCCAGTGTCAATTTCAGGCGAGCGATAGGCTCCGTCTGGTCTGGCCTGAGCGAGAAACAGCTTCGGCTCATCCGAGGTCAGATAAAGGGCGCGCACAGGCGGGGATTACAGGTCAGATACTGGAACACGCCAGCATGGCCGGTTGCCATCAGGAATAGGATATGGCATACCTTGATCGCAGAAGGGGCCGATTTTTTGAATGTGGATAACCTGAAAGCCGCCACGAGACGGCGGTGGTAGAAGCATGAATAGGATGTTAAGAAAATTTCCAAATTCCAACTCCTCCCATCTCTTCTTCACCTCTAAGGACCGTTTTGGTGCGATGCACGAGATTTCAATGTTGGCATTGAATGATTTCCTGCCTCTAAGAAACCTGATCAAGTACTAGACTAGGTGCTACCTTACCTTACTTATACGCAGTACAGGCTACAGGAGGGGTATCTATGGTTTCGTCATCTAACTCCACTTATCTACTACTGTAAACGGCCCCCCACCTCACTACTAGCTTGGCTACCTAGGTACTACCTCCTACACCTACCTGCGATGTACCTCCGCCTGCCCGCCTCACCTGCATCATTTCAAGTACAGCTAGCTTTGGTTCTTGAACTCAGTCGAAATTCTCTCTACTTCTCTCTACCATTCTTCTTCTTCTCCTCGCTCACCCATTTCTGAACATGTCAACAAAAACGGTCCTTATCACCGGTGCCACCGGTTTACTCGGCCGGCAGGTCGTGAAAGCCTTCGAGAGGGCAGATTGGAGCGTTAAAGGCACAGGCTATTCTCGCGCCGACGGCGTGACTATACTCAAGGTGGACTTAGCGAAGCCAGATGAAGTCGAGGCCGTCCTGGACAAAGTCAAGTTCGTTGCACTACCTTTTTGCTCGAAACAAATGCGTGCGGGCGTGAAAAGAACTCGACAAACTGACTCGCCGCCACCAGACCGGCCGTTGTTGTTCACTGTGAGAGAGACCTGCGTCGAGACACGTAATCGTCGTCGATCGATTGCGCTCGACTAACAGCACTGCCTGGGTGCTTTAGGCGCCGCGAACCGATTCCCCGACAAATGCGACAAAGACCCCGAGGGCACTCGAGCTCTAAACGTCACGGCTACTGAGAGCCTCGCCTCCTTGTGCGCCGCACGCGATATCTTGCTCATTTATATATCGACCGACTATGTCTTTCCGGGAAAGCCCGGAGACGCCCCGTACGCGGCGGATGCGACTCCGCAGCCGACGAACCTCTACGGCCAGACGAAGCTAGACGGCGAGCGTGCGGTTCTGGGAGTATATGAGAGATCGAACAAGGTTGGGCTCGGCGTCGTGCTTCGGGTCCCGGTTCTTTACGGCGACGCCGAGATGCCGGTCGAGAGCGCGGTCAATGTCCTCATGGATGCCGTCTGGAAGGTGCAAGAACCCGGTGTGACCATCAAGATGGATCACTGGTCACTGCGGTACCCGACGAACACGGAAGACGTAGGGCGAGTGTGTCACGGTATTTCGATCCCCGGGCCCTAATCGATATCTCCAAACAGGTAGCTGACGTCCCTAAAGATGTGGCCGCGAAATATCTCAACACCGAAGAGCGGTCCGCACTGCCGCAGATCCTCCAGTTCTCCTCCGAAGACAAGTTCACAAAGTACGAGATCTGCCAGACCTTTGCCGAGATCATGGGCCTGCCGATCTCGGCCATCGAGCCCAGCACCGAGGGAAACGACCCGAATGCTGCGGTGCAGAGGCCTTACGATTGCCATCTCAGCACGGCCGCTCTGAAACAGCTAGGTATCGATGTCTCGACGCAGGACTTTGTCGGGTGGTGGAGATGGCAAGTTCGAGCTTTTAGGAAATGAGGGAATGCAGCCCCTGTCGCTGGCTAGGAGGAGCGATATGTGGGCTTGGGTATTTATCTACGCCACACGTGTACTAAGAGAAGCCGTTCAATCGAACATTAGAGGTACCTAGTGCCTCTACCTAGTGCCTCCCCCACGTCAGTGCCTATTCCTCTACAGTTGTTGATGGCACATCATTCTTTGCTGCGCCCATGGCATGTTTGAGACGTACCTAGTCGAAACACTCGAGCATTTCGGAGTGTGTATATGGGTGTGAAGAGTTTTGGGGGCAATCAGTCAGTTGGCTAGAGATCGAAAAAATCGACTACGAAATCTGTATGGCGCTAGGTATGGTTGTTACAGTACCTACTTTCTCCGCAATGGTCTTTTATTTGTCTAAATAATAGCTTCCTATTAAGCTTGCCTCAATTAGCTAGAGCCGTTCTGTTCTGTCCTCTTTCTATTCTCCTCGTCTGTCTCCGTTACAGTATGTCTTCTGCGCATCACTTTCTCTCCCTCTTTCACTGTCAAGTGTAGGGTAGATTACGCGACTGATTGCCAAGACGGAGGGGGTTTCGTATCTCCTCCAGGTAACAGTGTAAAGGGGTGTTTGTGAATCTAAGTGTGTTCAGCGACGCATTCCGCACCATGGAGGAGCTGCCTACTTATACCGGAGGTGGTTCCTTTGAGTGTAACGATAGGATCCTAACCATGAAATTTCCCATACGCCGACATCAGCTACGGACACCTGAAGCAGCCCCTACCTGAAGGTGAGTATGGGGACTGGAATATATAACAATGCCCACACTCGTGTACCTCTCCCATGATGACTGGGTTAAACTAAACAGGTGGTACCTACTTGAAGTTGCTCTACCTACCCACACACATACATACCTGTTCCATTCCGATTGGTGAGGAGGTTACCAAAGTGTGCCCAATCTGTTACCTACCATGCCTACTTGAGCAAATACCTAGACGCGTCACGCGAATTGAGGTTCCCGTGTAAGCGCCGCTCTAAGAATACCAGGCGTATTATGCCCGAAAGGGTAAACGGCGGAACTTGCCATGCCCGCGCTAAGCCCCGGCTTAGGTATCTCTGACACGGCAGTGGGCTGGGTTATACCACACTGGGTTAGGAGAGATGGGGCAGCTGAATGGTAGGCAGTTCGGTTTGGGGATGGGGTGAGTGCACAGCAGGGGGTGCCGAATCCACCAGGCTGAACAGGGGAGGCGATTATTCGCGTCTGAGGAAAGGGGGGGCTCGCCGAGGAGCATGGATGGATGGATGGATGAATCCTTCAGGACTTTTATGTTCTAGGTAAAAAAGAGGATGATGGGTGAGATGGTAATTTTAAAAAAAATGATCAACCACAGACTCGCGCGACCCTCCTTCTCCATTGCTCGTTCGTTCGTGGGCGTCTCCTCGATTATCTATTCATCGGACTGGTTGATATATACGCGAGCCATCCAGATAATAACAGGAGTTTCATTGATTTTGTTCAAGGTCCCATCCTACGTAAATAAATAATAAGTTACCACAGCAAACTTCGGTTATCGAGACGAGACGAGACGAGGCGGAGGCGACGGCAATGGCGATGACGACGCCGATAGCGAACACGGCACTGACGAACCTCGGGCCGCTGCCGACCAACTTCGCGCTACCGCCGAGCTGCGCGAGGGACCTTGAGGACGTCTACAAGGTCTTCACGACGTCGGAGGGCTGGTACTACCTGCTGCAGGGCCCCGTCGCCCAGACGAGCTGCTACCCGAGCGGCTACAACGGAAACTTGGGACAGTACTATTCGCCCGCGCGGTGTCCGACGGGCTTCACCTCCGCGTGTCAGTCGTTGAATGTCGCGGGGACGGTGCAGGAGACGGTCGTGAGGTGTTGTCCGACGTAGGTACATGTCTGTCTATCTAAGTTCGATGAGTGTGTGGACGCGTGCTATGTTATGCTATTTATTACTCAATGAGATTGAATAAATTATTGGCTAGACGTGCCTGCCACGGACAGGACTACACAGCCTAGACCATCCCCCATGCCGAGGAAATTTCCGTCTGAGAAGCCGAGATGATGTGCGAGGAAAAAGACTTAGTTGGCTAACGATGACCGCGGACCACCAGCTACTCGAACTTCATATGTCAGACGACGGCCTTCTACGGCTGGGAAGAGACGCTGGGCTGCAGCGCCCCGCAGGAGTCGGCGATGACGGCGTGGACAGTCAGCCAGGTGCTGAGCGGGAGGACGGCGCTCACGACGTACACGGGTCTCATCGGCGGCGTGAACGCGTACGAGATCAAGGTCGGGTTCCAGTCGACCGACTTTACCTCGCGCAAGAGCACGAAAACGAGGACGAAATCCACTGTGAGTCCAACCCGCGCTATCTCTCTCTCTCTCTCTCTCTCTCGCGTGTCTCCTCTACTTCTCAACGTTTCCAGTTTTTTTATGAGTTTTTTTTCCTTTTCGGGGGTTTATTCTCCCTTTTTAAAATTGTTCCCACTTTCCCGCGATGGGAAACGCTACGCTCTTGTTTTTCGTTATTTGTTATGAATCGAAAAATACGCGTCGGCACCCCGAGAACTAGCGATGAAGGAATGAACGAGTGAACGAACGAACGGGCACTTACGAACAATCGCAACGCACAGACAAGTTCCCAAACAAATCTGGGTGCGCATCCGACGGCCAAGAACGGGGCGAGCAATGGGTCGAGTCCGGGGCGCAATACCGTGGTCCGGAAGACGGGGCTCGCGGCCGGTGCCGCCGCCGGCATCGCCATCGGCGCGGTCGCCGGGCTGCTGATCGTCGTGGCGCTGGTCTGGCTCGTCATACGGAACAAGCGGCGGCGGCGGCAGCAGGAGGAAGAAACGAAAGAAAACACCGCGGCCGCCGCGCCGCCCCAGGTCGTCCATGAGATGAGCGTCGAGCCTGTTGCCGAGTTGGACGGTGGTATGACCAAATATGTGTATCGTTAGGTAGACCCTGTCTGTCGACGGAGATGAAGAGAGGTACTACTTTTAATTTTCGAGGGATGCGTCACAAATGCTGACTACGACGTCGATAGAGGTAATATTGTTGAATAATACGCGATACCATTTCCAATGGCGTTCACACTAGTACGCTGACATAACCCCCAAGTAAACTAAAGTTACATAAGATCCTAGATAGGTAGAAGAAAGTACTAGACCAGCTAATCAAGTCGGACGTCTCATAATATATAGCATGACCAGCTCAAGGCCAAAATCGAATCGAATCAAAATCAAAATCAAAATCGTAATGGCGTCCCCTCGAGCATAAGTAGGTATATCAACCAAGCGTTTTCGTCTTTCGAAATCGCAACCGAGCCCCCGACATCACCGACCAGCCGGTTTTTCTCGTATCTATGGCACGCCGTGCGCAGCTCCCGACGCCGCGGGAGAAGGACAGAGGTGATCCAGATGATTCCCCGATAAGCCCCAAGCCTCGCCAATATCATCATTACGTCGTCGTGCAAGATTGAATAATGCCGAAGCCATGTTTATAACCGCTTGAAGCGAAAGCGCGCTATCGCCGCCTGTTTTTGACATGCTGAAAAGAGCAATGCCAGCTTAGCGAAGGATCGCAAATCGCTAACATGAGGAAGGCGTGAGGAAACGCTTTGATAACATGACGAGTTATTCAATAATATCAGTCGATTAAGAATTGTGGTGGTAGCGGTTGGTGGGTGTCGCATCATACAGCCTTGAGTGTTCCCGTGCGACCGGGTACCGCGTTATAAGCCGCCTCCCTCTCTCGATATTCGCGATCGCGCTGATCCCTTTCGCGCTTGAGGAGTCTCGCCTTCTCTTGCTCTTTCTCTCCGTGTCTTACCGTCTCTCGGCGGTTTAGTCTGTCATCGCGAGCTATCGGCGCACTGGCCAGTCTGCTACCATGACCATCGCTATCGTGACCGAGCCGCGATGGCAGGAGTGGTACGGGCGGGGTATCCCCCAACAACGGTCTTCGAGGCCCCGACGCCGAGCTCATACTCCGCGATCGCCCTACCGAGATGTCCCCGGACGTGGTGGGTCGACATGCCGTGCTTTGCGGTGGAGAGCCTGGGTGGCTGCTGGATTTGCTATCTGTTCCGTTACCAACGGAGATGAAATCGATAAGGCGGCCGAGACCTTCAGGTGGTTTGACACCATGTCCCTTTTTGTCTTTCGACCACTGGGGTCCTTCCTGGGCTGCGGGTGTAAGATCAACTAAGGGTTTGTGATTTGTACGGCGGTCTGCATGGGGTAAGTCTGTAGCTCGCGATCCGAGAGAGTGAGGGTTATTCTGTGTATGTGTACGTGAGGCGTGCTGAGTAGTGGATGGCCGGGCGGCCGATGAAACAAGCCCGGTCGGTTGGGGAGTCGCGGTATTTGGAGAAAAACGGCGCTCGCTATCTGCTCCGACTGAATTAGTAGGGCGGGTTGCAGTGGTCTGAGGAGCAACGCGTTGCTTGGCAGTGTGTTCCAGTGCGGAGGGGAACCATGAGGGTGACCCGGGTCTCTCTGTCGATGACTCCGGGTCTTGTTGACTACTTAGTAATGGTGGACCTTCGGTGAATGCAAGCTCCTGTGGCCGTTTCCTCATCTCCGAGGCACCAAGTGTTTGCTTTCGATTGTCGTATTCTTTGCCAAGTAAACCACCGGTGAAGCCTTCCGAAGTATCTTGCGTGGACGACTGCGGGAGCCTGTGATCAGGTTTCTCCCTCTTTGAGAGGCGCCGACGAATTTTCGAATCGGTAGCTTGCCCAGTAGAAGAATCTGTTGGTGGTGGTACAAAATCCATCCCAAATTGCGACAGTCGTTTATCAAAACGCCTCATATCGAGGAGCGGCTCAAACTGCCCGATGGCGTACGGTGATTCGTCAACAGACACGCGTTGACGGTGCCCATCCACGGAAGCCACACTGCCTGCTTTCTTCGTCACATGTTTCGTAGGGGGCGACTGCGGGAGAGGCGTTTCTTCTGTCCTTGCGACTGAACTGGGTTGCTTATTCCGCACGTCAGGTCTTCGACCGACTAAGTACCAACTCCGCCAATCGTGGGCCTTCTGCTTGAAGTCTCGTGCTGCCTGGGGATCATCAGTGCTGAAATACTGGACGTAATTTTCCGTATTCAGAAATATTGTTGTCTTGTGCTGGGATTTGATTGCAAAACAGAAGCGCTTGGGCGGTTTTATATGCCTCTTCATTTGTGACTCGGTTGGTGTATAAATGTCATAGTCAGAGAGATGACATAAGCCAGCCGTATCTTTATCTGACATTTTGGCATCCGGCTTCTTCGCGCAAATAATCTGCCCGCTCTCGAGGAGCGTGATCCATCTCTTGTTCCATTTCCCGGGGCGGTTCGAGTGATACATATAAAGCTGACATCCCGCGGGGACGTTCTTGCTGTCGACAACCGAACTCACGTCAAGATCTTCATGGCTGTCATTCGGGTCTTGCACGGTGACTATGAGCTGATTTTGTGCATCGGTGTCCCATGAATTCATAACATCTCGAATGTATTCGTAGCGGCGTAATCGACGCTCAAGTCCTAGTATACTGTGCAATTCCATCACAAGACATTTTTCGGGATTCATGTTGAGTTCCCATGCCATTATTCTCGAAGTCTGTGCAATGATGTCGGTGGTGGTGGTGTCAGGGGTGACAGGTAAGCTGAGGTTGTAGCGTCGGCAACGCACTCTCACGTTCTGTACCCACAATCAGCCGTCGTATTACATGACAAATTGGCCATGATACCTATACTCACGCGATCTCCAGCGTTACTAGCTGACGTCGGGGCATCCTTCTGAGGCACAATACCCTTGCCGCCGGGTTTGATGTGGGCGTGTGGCGTTTTCACGGGTTCCTGATCAGATCTCCGGGTGCTAGATCGTGCAGGAATTATGGCCGGAGACGCGGATGCGGGCGCGGGCACGGTCGCGGGCGCGGGCGCATCCTTATTGCTCTTGCTCCCCTTCGCTAACAGCACGAACTTCTCGACAACCGGGCTTCTGAGTTTGCTGAGTTGGGTTTTGGCCCTCTGGCTATTTTCTAGTTCCTCCTCCAGTCTCTGTAAATCTTTCCTCTTCTGTTCGGCCAATAGACGGTCTCTTTCCGCCTTCCAGCTGGCGTCTTGTTGCTCAAGTGACCTGTGCTGTACCTTTTGGCCAACCATGACTGGCCGTTTGCGATTGCTGTCATATGTTGTGTTAGAAAGATCGTCGCTGTCGCCAGTTGGTTGACTTGTGATCCTCCGTGGCGTGTCCGTGTGGCGCAATGGACGCCCCGCAGACGATCCGGGCACAGGCTCGGCCTGGCTTCCCGTGGTAGCGAGAGAGTCCGGCGCCTTTAACGAGAGCGGGATGGCCGGGACAGGGGGCGTATTATTAGGTTCAGAGTTTACTGTTGGCGCCATCTCATGATCCTTGTCACCAACGACGCTGGCCGCGCGACGGCGATAGCGAGACATGGACCGCGAGATTGGGTTTGTCGCTGCATCTTCATGCTGCTGATCGGACTCATGAGTGCCGCTAGCGGCCTTTTTCGACTTCTGAGGAGCGGGTGCAGAAACGGCTTGCTTTCGCTGACTGCGATATCTCGAAGGCCTCGAGGCCTGCTCATCTTCCTCAGACATGTTCACTGCCTTGACCGTGGTGCTGTCTCTACCTAGTCCAGCGAAGCCTCGCGCGGGCAAGGAATTGTGTAGTGGGTACGGTCTATGCGACGGACTGGCTTATACACATGACATGGCCGTCGCACGAGTTGGCCGGGCTCTCTGTTGGCGAAGACGACGACTCAGTATCGTCGATGAGATCAGGTGGCGTGCGCTCTTGTAGTGTAGATCTGGGAGATCTGGGATCTGGTCACGGTGGAGAATAATATTTTATGGACAATTCTCCACCTCCCTTAGGGACTTACTTCGATAAACCTGTATTTCAGCTGTACAAGGTAGGATATGTAGGACACGCTTCGTCCATTTACCTTGAGTTCTTCTTCCAAGCTTGAACCCTGGCAGTGATTGTGGAATGGAGCTGAGGAAGCTTAATGTGCCTTACCACAGTCCATGTAGTACTTGCTGTGACGTTAGAGGAGAAGTACTTAACAAACCGCAGATTGCTGCCTAAGTACTTGCAGTGCAGACAACGACTACTTATGTACTTATTCAGAGGTAACTCCCAAGAGGCATTGAAAACCACTAGGTATCCGTGCTAATGTGGCTCCAATGTTCCTTAAAAATTTCCATCACAACTACCATATCCACTAGAGAGGAAATGAAGCGTGGTACAAGAAACCCAGGGGTATGTTGTGGCGCTAGCCTTCCTGTACCTAAGTGTAGGTGCAGTTCAGCTTCTAGAGTGAAGGGTGGTACGACACTAATGTTCGTAGATGCAAGTTCTCTTAGGTACCTACAAACATGTAGACAGCCTGTTGATACCATGTAGGTACATACCTCTTAATATAAGCAGATGTAAATATGCCTCCTTTATTTGTACCTTGGCGGTACCTACATGCGCGTACATTGGATAGGATAGCCTTGCTTTATACCTGCATGCTAGGTACATAATATATGCTCGTTATCTGGGGTCAGTACATTTATTGATGTTGAGTTCAAAGTACATGTACAAAGTAGGACTAAGATGTAAGTAATTGGCCTGCTGAAAATTTGCGGGTCGCGCTGATATCACAGGGCAGGATTCCTCTTAGCTAATAATCCTGAAACCCCTGAAATTTAAGAGGACTAGGTGGTACTTTGTAAGTGACATGTGTAGGTCGCGTGACTCTCTGCTCTTAATTGGGTGCTTCTCGTGCATATCGTTCATCCTGTCCCACTCTTGATCTACACTAGGTAAGTACCTCCAAGATACTCATCCATCAAGACATGATGAGTAGAAAGAACCCTTCAGTTCGTCATCGTTCAACATTCAACTCCATATCAGTCCTTCCGAGGCGTGAACTTGACCATCAGTGGTGCCTCTCTCCACATCATGTGCATCTTCGCCTCCCCGAGCCAGTTACCATGGTCTCTTGCCAACTCCAGGTCGTACGTGTAGACCAGCTTCGCCAGCGCGATACGAATCTCGAGCCACGCCTGTCCGATACCGAGACAAGCCCGGGGTCCCGTGCTGAAGGCCAGGCTTCGAGGCTGTGACACGCCTCCCTTGGCGAGCCAACGCTCCGGCCGGAACGTGTACGGGTCCGCCCACTCGCTCTGGTTGTGGGTTATGGCCCAGTGTGGCGCCGACCTGATGAGTAAAAAAGTGTTAGGATGTCAATTTTCACCGTGCTTTCTGGAACGATCCGAAATGGTACAATAAGGGTTTCGAGGGGCGGCCGCGGGCTTCTAGAAAGCACACGAGGGCTCCAGTCCATCACGAAAAAAATGAGAAATCAACATGTTTTCACTACTTACACCGTGACGCCAGCCGGGACGAACCGGCCATCGACGTACTCACCCGGCGACAAGCGCGGTAGTCCGAACGCGATCGGCGGAAACACCCGCAACGTCTCCTCGAGCACCGCGTTGAGGTATCGGAGTGCCCCGAGCCGAGTGCCCGTCAGCTCGTCATAGCTCCCGAGCCCGCGGATCTCATCTTGCAGCTCCTTCAGACACCCCGGGTTCGCGCATAGGAAGTACGTCGCGCCCGTCAGCGCGTGCGCCACCGTGTCTGCGCCGGCGATCACCATCGCCTGGGCGAGAGACACGAGCGTGGCCTCATCCATGCCGCTCGCAATCACGGGGCCGAAGAGATCCGCTGTCTCACTCTCGGGGTGCTTTTCCTGACGCACCACGCGCCTGCGCACCGCCGCTGTAGTGTACGCGTAATGCTTCGCTCGGTTATCGATCGCCGATTTTGTGATCATGTATGGCAGTATCAAGCCTAGAAGTGGCATTCGCTGGGCCAACGAAGGGAGAATGGCCGCATATGCACCGTCACGGAGTAGCGAAATCCAGAAATGCTCTTTGCTAGACTCGACAGCGCCGAAGGATTCGCTGAATGTCATCTCGCCTATTCTTCATCGTTAACTGTCTTCTCTTCCATCTCCACCCCTTTGTCTCTGCCATCCTAGAGAAGGGACGGGTATCACAACGCATTGGAGACAGCGTTAGCGAATAGGGGTGACGAACCCATGATATCGAATCCAAGCCATAGCATCGCCTCTACGACGTCGACACCGAGCCCGTGCGAAGCAGCAGACAAGCCCTCCAGGTTCTGGACGAGCAAATCCACATACCTGTGAATGACATGTTCCTGATTACGCATCGCCGCGGCGCTGAAGCCTGAAGCAAGCAGCTTCCTTTGCCGCGCGTGTTCGGTTGCGTCGAGCTCATAGAACAGTACCCTCACAGAATCACCATTGTTATAAAAGGCCCCGTCTTTGAGAAATGGCTTCATGCTTCGTGACGGCGTTGAGTATATGTCGCGGTGTGCTTGAACCGTGTTGAAGCTGAGCTCATTCGGTGCTACTCGGACAACGTTGCCTAACGGCATATTAGCGGACTAGGAATCAGCAGGTAGACGGGGAAACATCAAACCATATTTCTGGTGAGCACTTTGTATGATGGCTGGATAGCGTCCAGAGAGCCAGGCCCAGGCTAACCACAACTAAAAATACTCAGATGGTAAGTTCAACGACGAAGTTCGAGTACGTGAATGTACTGACCTGGGATACGGCAGCGAACTTAGGCCCCGGATACTTTGCCAGCGGATGGAAGTAGAGGTCATAGACCCACCAGCCGAGGAGGTAGCATAGAAGTCCCTTGGTGATGTTAGCTCTACTCTGGAGCACATGACGATGCGTCGTTACCTACAATTGCAGAGAGGCACGCCAAAAGAGCGCCGGTGGATAGCATCGAGATCAATTCAACGATTGCCATAGCGGGCAGGATAGATTCTTAAGACAAGATATATGAGGCACACAGTTAGAACTAATGGTCTTGTAAGACTGCTACGGATGTCCAGGCGCGGACCTATTATACGTCTGCTTACCCGCGAGTGCCCGACCGCAGGCGGAAGATGTTATCTCGGCGGCGCCAAACCAATGATTCATGATTGTCAGATTGAAAGTCGGCAGAGTGACGAGGCTTCGGCTACTCCCCGTTGCAGTATAGCTGCCCAGGGGTGGCTTTTGCCACAAAGAATGTGACTGAGCATCAGGAATGCTACCGAGTCCAGGGTAATGCCGTAAATGGCGGAGACATTTGGAAGTACAAGAGCCGGTGTTTCCCACATTGGCGTCACTTCGAGTAGGTTTGAGGTCAATTAATCCACCACAAGCCACCGTCGAACCCCAACACACGGCCAACACCCAACACTCCTTCAGCGAACCCGCAGAAAATTGTGATCCACCGAGGCTTGGGAATGACCAGGAGGCCATGTTAGCAGAGATATCTTCTATAGCCCGATGCTAGGCGGCGTCGAAAGCCGTTGTGAGTGCTTACAACAACACCGCATCGCCATGCATGGCGGAACCAACTCATGACCAACCAACTCATAACCAACTGATCCATGCCACCAACGAAACATCATGGTGATTGGCCATCACTATTGGTCGAACTCGGCGAACCTATGGTCACCTTCTACTGCAACTTCCTCAGCAGAGCACCGTGCCACCCTCACCCATGCAGACCTGGTGCTGCTCGACGATAAAACTTGATCGCCAGAGAGGGAGCATCCCCCAGCTCAATTATACCGCCATAAGCGCAAAATGCACCAGTTTATAATTGGACGCTTAATAGCAGGCCCCCGAAAGGTACTACCGTACATATAGCTCGTCCAAAGCAGTCCGAACCCATGCCCCAGCCAACAAACCGTGATACCAGGGCATACTAAGGTAAGGACGGACGGTTGCTCAGTAGATAGTGAGATCTTGGACTCGGAATGTTAGTTAACTCTCCGTTCAAGACCTATTGAACGCTGTTCCTACAGACCTTACCAGGCAGCAACATTGCTTCCTATAGCATGGCCCCGACATTTTTAAACGTCCGGCAGTTGCGGGACAACAAGATCATCACGCGAGACAGATCTCTCCGAGGGCCTAGTGGGGATAGTGGACGGCCTGCTGCGCCCTCCCAAGCAGCCGAGGCGGACGTGCTTCCCGGTTCGGTAACACCGCCGCTATGCTTCGACAACGTGAACCTAGGACTCCAAAGCAGCAACGCACATATTTACATTACGAGTCGAAAAGCGGGAAATTCTTATGGAGTGGTCTGTTCGAACACATGGTTAAGACCGTACGCGAGCGGTGAGGACGACGCATTTGTGCGCCGTATAACAAAGGCGAATTGCAACCTAGGTAGCGCAAGTTCTTCTTAGCACCAACGCGGAATCTCATCACCAACAATTGTTCGTGTCGAGGCAAGATTACGGGGCCCAGCCTCGATGATAGGGCTGCATACAACTTAATCTAACGCATAAATTGATGAAAAGCCACGAGCGTCATGAAGAATCGAACCGAAGCGGGCTAGCACGCATCACGGCGCTAGCAACCAACACAGAGCTAACAACTAACCAGCCGGCGTTTTTATTTATTTCATAGGTACCTACCCTCACTTGATAGGGAGACATGCGTGATAAAAAAACGCCTGTCAGCCTGGTG
This sequence comes from Nemania serpens, assembly GCA_022578855.1. Classification (NCBI taxonomy): domain Eukaryota; kingdom Fungi; phylum Ascomycota; class Sordariomycetes; order Xylariales; family Xylariaceae; genus Nemania; species Nemania serpens. Next base: position 105,437 of record MU396758.1, read on the forward strand.
AGATGCATGTTAGTTTCCGAGACTGTCCTCCCACAGCTCCAGCCTGCCTCCCACGACGCAATCACGGTATAGGTAGTGCGTGCGGCACGCACCTCATTATGTGTAAGCCCGCGAGCAACAATGCCAACAACTTCACTTGACTTGTTGTCGACTTGGCTATGCATCCAACACGTGGACAGGGTTACATCGGGCCGTGCTTATTTCTTTCGCGTGTCGTAATCGACTGGGGTTTACTCGCACTACACCCGGAAGCAGTATTAAGTGCCTAACAGGCTTCGAATAATTAATAACACGTGGGACAGCGATCACTTCCCTATGGCGTAACGCCGAATCCTTCGATGCCCTTGATATTCTTACGTCTTACATCAGGAAGAATCAATAAGCATGGAACTGGAGGTATCCGTGCGAGGCTACAAGAGGACGAATCTCTTAAGACTCTGCCCCCACTCAGCATCGATCCAAAAGACACCGGCTACGGTCTTTTTGGTGCCTACCTCGAGAAAGTTACCGTCGGCCTGTCGGCGCATACATACATACATACATGAGGTACCCGCCAGATGCTCTATCCCACCATGATATGATAAAATGAGCCGTCTCGCTTACAGGCGCAAGGGTGGCATGCGGCTGGCACGTGGTGTACGCCGACTAGAGATGGCCGTTTATGGGAATCTACCTCCGACGCGTTTGCCGCAACGGATAAGGTCGTGCTCGTTGGTTGCCCAGTTGGGTATTATGCGTGCGGGGGCTGCAGAGGAGTCCCGAAACGGAATTAGCGGTGTTCTTTATCGAGCATTAGCATTTTGTGTTTATATTCGCTGCCTACCTACATATGATCGGCTGCAATCCATCTTTATGGGCTGCCGCTTCTCTCGCGTCGGCGAATGTTTTATACGTGACTTTCGAACCTTTTATTGAGGCATGTGCTTTGGCAGTGAGTGTGGGCAGCAACTGATAAATGCGCGCCGTCTCACCTCGCCCTCACCGATTAGTGAGAAACATACATGTACTTAGATAGGGGCTATCACAGTTGTGTTGGTATCTGAGTTTCTAGATGCCTCAAATCACCAACCAGAGACCGCGGGTCCGTAACGGGGTGGGCGAGGGCACACGCCATGTCTCATTCACGTGGTTGCTTGCTTACCTCGCGACCTTTTTTCAATGTCTCGCGTATCATGTCATACATACCTCAGCTCAGCTCTGAACTCGTACTCGCTGTTCTGTCGCCGGTGCCCCCCCCCTCACCGTCTAATCCAACTGCTTTACGAAGTTGAGGATGCCCGAGCGACCACAGATACCCGCGCGCCGCGAAATCCAGTCTTTTTAATTTTATTTTTTCCTTCCTTCGCCCGGTCTGCGCCGCACACGTGGGGCTGAAATTGATAATATCACACAGATTGCAAGGCCTCGCTCGCCGTCTTCGAGCCCTGATTCGCCTGGCGGGCGTGGGAGGGCGAGTCACGCAACCATGACATATGCGTGATAGAAAAGAGGAGGGGGGGGAGTAGATACGTCGAACCCAGGAGATAAGAAGCTGGCTGACTGCCTGGCTGATATTTTTTTTTTTTTAATCCTTCTGGGGGTTTTCAAAAAGAAGAAAAAGAGGGAGAAAAAAATCCTTGATCGGCTAATAGGTACTGAGTTCAATTGTTGCTTTTGCATTCATGCACATGCATGCAATGCAGCCCTTATCCGTATCTGGACGTGTGCGTCATCATGGCAGGGGGGAGGGGAGGTGGGAGACGTTAGATTTGATGAATTGATCTCACGTTCACATGCGATTTTCGCTTCGCTTTGCGCAGGCTACTTACTTAGCTAACGTACTGGATGTGGCGGACTCTTCTGAGCTGGGCACTTCGTTGTTGGATACTTGATATAGATGCATATATTGATTGATACTTAAGTAGGTACGTGTAACAAATACCTAAGTAAGTTCCCGTTGACGAGTTGGTCGACGGGCTGGGTGAGAGGGGTCGCCAGAAGCCGGAGAACGGTCCTCCTGAAGGTCTCTCTCTCTCCCTCTCTCTGTTTACCTACCATAGCGTTGATTTTGAATTTTTTTTATATTTCCTCTCTGCGTCTGTCCGTCTGGCCGTCCGTTGGTAGCGAGCGGGGTTTAGAGTCGGCAGATATGGCGGGGTCGCTTTTTCGCTTATGTCGCCTCATCGATTAATTGGGGACCCGTTCGTTTCGCCGCACGTGCGATTAGCGGCTTGGGAAAAGAAAAATGGAAACGTCGAATGCTAGGTTAGCTGGGTAGGTGTAGTAATCGGTGCTTACCTATTGGAAGGGGTCATTCGAAAGAAAAAAAAATGTTAACTCCGCTCTCATGCGGCCTATTTGTCTCTGGGCGATAAGAGCTCCATGTGTTATCTGATGACGATAATGGATATCAAGGGCGTAGGTGCAGAGTCAAATAAACATGTTCTAATATCGATCAAGCTTCCTATGTCTGAAGGGACCTTTCGTACTACCTTAGTTTGCTAACGCGCTCTTCAACGGCACCGCTATCGATCTTCTTCATCATCTTCATACCGTCGCATATAGGGCCTCAGATGATACTCACCCACACTGTTAGTTTGGGACTAACAGAGGAAGGCCATGAATGGCTTCCCAGATAGTGAACGAGTATCTAACGGGATATGAACCTGTGCCTAATGGGATATACACTATGCACTACTGACTTCATGACGTATAGGTAGCCAAGCATTGATACCAATCTCAAGCTTATAGAGCCTTCCTTTGCTTGAACGGTTCGTGTAAGACATGTTGATTCTTTGCATGAGCGGATTCGAAACATATCGTGGTCATTGTAGGCCCGATCCGCCCGGCCATGAAAGTGTGTATCAAGCCACGACGAGACAGTCACGTTATCGCGCGCTATTCTATTCATCGGCCGTGGGCTTGTCCCCAGAACAGGACATGTATGTCTAAATCTTGCACCGCGGAGTAGGATCCTACCGTGTGTGCGGTTCTCAATAGAACCGACTCCCAGGATTGAGGGACATGCTCGTCGAGATAACCCACATTTATCATTCGGCGCGTCTCTGCTCATTATCGGGTGTTGTGCCTCGCCACATATAAGGCGTCATATCCAGCGTGGAACTTTCTTGCGAGGTTGGAGACGACTTCTCGTACACGTTCCGCCCGGCTAAATTGCTGAGGCAGTTTTGGACATTGCAGGCGTTGATTCAATTCAGATGCGAGGGAATAGCCCCCCGCTGCGCAAGGGTATTCATTATCGCTATTATGTTTCGGGGGCATAAATTCTGGTTTGCGACACAGCGACGAGGCACGTAACTACTTAGCCGGGTTAAGCCACGTTAGGCTGAGGGAAAGATCTTATTATTGTTTGCTACCTGTAGACCTCTGTGCTTTATTGATCGATACATTTCAACACCTGGGCAGGGGAGGGTATATCCGTTCTGTACAGACTCTTCTAGCCATTGTCTCCCAGGATTGATTGATTTTAGTGCCATTTCACTAGACCCATGTCTATCAGTTTCTTTAAACATTTCGTGGCATTCGTCTCCGAAAGGTGGAGTCCCCGTGAATCCCGTGACATCTTTACCATAGTGCATGCTGAAGTCCTGAACCTTTTTTTTTGTCCCGATCTCGACGATATCGTCTTTTACTTGCTGCGCTTGTAGATCTTGGATAGGAATACCTCGAAGACCCCCTTCTTCAGGCCCTCGCTCTCGTCAAGCTTACTGACCTTAGTCTTGAGGTCGCTGGCGGACTTTTCTTCGTAGTCTTGGTACAACTTCTCGAGATTTAGGTCGTTATATAGCTTCTTGATCTTGGCCTCATGGGCGCTGTCTTTCCGGCCATAGTGATCTTCGAGGACCTTGCGCTGTTCCGGGGTGGCGATCTTGAGGGCCTGATTTACTAACCAGGAGCACTTGTTGTCCATGATGTCTGTGCCGATCTTGCCGATATGCTCGGGGAGACCAAAGTTGTCCAGGTAGTCGTCCTGGACCTGGAAGTACTCGCCCATGGGGATGAGAATCTCTTCAGCCTGCTTGAGGTTCTTTGGGGTGGCGATGTTCAGCATCTGCAGGGCGAGGACAACGGGGAGGTAGAAGCTGTAGTAGGCGGTCTTGTAGATGACGATGAAGCTGTACTTCTCGAGGCTGAAGTTGTCTAGGTTTACGACGTCCTCGGGGGCCGTGAGCAAATCACACAGTTGCCCGAGCTCGGTTTGCAGCGTAGTCTCGTGGAACAACTCAAGCATATCAACATAGCTAGGGTGGGATCTGAAGTGCTTCTTGAGAAGAGTGTAGATAGCCGACTCCAGCATGAAAGCGTCGTTGATGGCGACCATGCCAACGCCCTCCTGGCGGTACCAGCAGGGCTTGCCACGACGGGTGATACTGCTGTCCATGATGTCATCGGACACGAGGAAAAAAGCTTGGAGAAGCTCAACGAGCCATCCGAGCGTGGCAGCTTGGAAGTACTCCGCCTCAGTTAGAGGCCTGTCGAGAAGCAGGGACACCGAGTCGGGAACGGACATGCCACGGTTGCATTTTCCACCCACGGCGTTTACCTCAAGCGACTAAGATTTGTTGTCAGCATCGAAGTTGTGGTGAAGTCGGGGCGTGGGACAGAGAGTTTTTTTTATGAGAGTGAGGGGGGCACTTGGACAAATTTGACTGCCAACCAAGATACATGGCAAGACAATACATGGACAAACAGCCGAATACGCAGTATGGCCAATATAGTGTGGCCATATTCGGTGAGAGTGCGTCCCATGAAATTAGGAGAGCGATGGAGAGCATCTCACCTTCTTGTACCATTCTAGATACTGTTGAGGCAACTTATAGTGCTGGGCCCAGTCAAGCAAGTCTTGCTCGAGCTTCGGGAAGACTGCCTCGAACTCCTTTAATGTGGTTTTAGTCGCCATGATTATTTCAGGCGGCGGTATGAGTGTGGGTTTAAGAGGGCGGTCAGATTTAATGAGCACGTTGCTGGAAGAAGAGCAAGTGTGGCGTTGCGTGAGGTTGTTGGGGAGAAGCAAAGGTTTGAGAGCAATGTCGATATGTTGAGGGGCAGCGGTGACTTCAGGGGTCTACTGGACCAATTAATGTATAGTTAGGGGGTCCGATGCCAGATTTGGTAGGGCCGGTTTTCGGTTGGTTCATTTTGGTCCCTGTAATATCCCGTAGGTAGGTTAGCTTATCGAGATTTGTTTATATAAGTGTGTATACCTACATCTAGCTACATAGACCGTAGCGTATCTGGCGCCTATACATACACCTGGTCGAGGTAGCGCTACGTACAGAGCTACATGCACTCAACTACATGTGCCTGTTAGGCACACTGCATCAATAAAACTTGAGTGAAATGCACGACAATAACGGCAAGAAACATCGACAGTTTGAGCCTGGCAATACATTCGATGTTAGTATCTACATTACATGATCTACCATCTATTTGTAGGTACGTAATGCCTAGTGTCTTTTTTAGTGGTGAATAATTATATTGTGGGAGATACTCCGGACTGGAGCTGACTGTTCCTACCGGCAAGGCCCAGAGTAGAAAGTCTCCGTCTCACCACATAATACATAACACATACCGCATGTACCAGTGCTTCGGTACCAGCTCCAGTCTGCTGTACGTCTCGTCGGCAATGGGATGCTTTGGTCATCTATTCATTTAGTAGCGCAATTCACCAATACACCCCGCTATCTATCGTTATTTTTATCGCTATCGCTATCGTTATCGATAAGTATCCGTCACTGCTACTCGTTGCTTAGGTAACTACATGTAATCGATTGGTCCTATGTTCCATTGTGGCTTGGCTTGTTTTCAATGGTGTGCGGGACCCTCACAGCTCACAGTCAGTCGACGAATGAGGCGAAGCGAGGCTTTGTGATGCCTACACGTACAGCAACATGCAAGATGCTTGGAGTGCGGTACCTTAATTCAATTTAGTGAAGCCAGGGCAGCATCGTAAATAGGTAACCGCCAGTTCGGGGCTCTTCTCTTGTCAAATCACCCCATTCCAGTCTCTCGAGCTTCCGTTCCAGTTCCGGCTGGCAAAAGCGCAATACGATCAACGATCAGCGAGTGTGGTTGCCAGGTAGGAAACCCCGAGTCTGTAGCTAGTTGGCCTCTGCTCGTCTCTGCTTGTCACCATTTCGACGACGACGACGACGACGACGACTACCGCTCGCAACCATCCTCTCAAAGGCTCTCATATTTATGCATCTATGGGGTAGCACGCCACGATGACTCTGACCGACCGGGAGAGAGCCCAGCTGCGAGGTGCCTTGCTGGAAGCCGTGGTGAAGTGCTCCGAGCGATGTCTCTATCAGTCGTCGAAGTGGTATGTTGTATTCCTCATCGGGCATCGTCGGAGCGACGAGCAGACGGACGAGTAGACGGACTGATTGTGGTGATATGAATGAACTAGGGCAGCTGAGCTTCTCAATTCCATCCCTGAGGCAGATGTATCGCTTGACGACACACGACTATCTGATGCTCCGAGTGGGTATCCCTCGGCTGTGATGGCCCCAAATGCAGATCCCGAGGAGGCTATGTTAGAAGCGAGAGACATCGGCAAGTACCTCTTAGCCAAGTCTTTATTTGACTGTCGGGAGTACGACCGGTGTGCCGCTGTCTTCTTGCCTGAGTCTACCTTGACTGGCATCATCTCCCCCAAGGATACCAGCGCCACGCCCAAGGGCAAGGGCAAGGGCAAGGCTGCTGTCGGTAGCTCCAAGCCGAACAATGGACAGACCATCCCGAAGATCAGTCAACGCAGCCTGTTCCTCTCTCTGTACGCCAAATTCTTATCTGGCGAGAAGAGGAAAGACGAAGATGCCGAGATGGTCATGGGCCCTCAGGATCTGGGGACTTGTAAGAACAAGCAGCTGATCACTGTAAGCCGGGTGCTTGAGGCATGGTTCGAGAGTCGTAAGACCGAAGATGGCGAGTTCGTAGACGGACAGGGCTGGCTAGAATATCTGTACGCTTCCTCATACTGACGTGGTGTCCCCAGTTGCTAACCCGCATTCTAGTTATGGGATGATTCTTGCGAGGGAGAAGAACGACGAACTTGCGTTATTTTGGCTCGTTCGCAGTGTGCACCTGTTTCCTATGAACTGGGGCTGCTGGTTGGAGATGAGCTCGCTCATCACGCGTGTTGACGATGTGAGTTGCAGACTGATGCTCCTAAGCTCTAAATTGATACTGACTGTAATAGTTGAACCGAGTTATGTCTCGTCTACCTCAAAACATCGCGTCCTTCATGTTTCATATATATACGTCTCTTGAGTTATATCAGCACGACGCCAATCTCGCCACCGCGCTCGACCAACTTCTTCACATATTCCCGTCTTCTTCATTTATAATGACGTGCAATGCCCTTCTCTCCTACCATGCGAAGGACTTGGTAGCTGCAGAGCAAAATTTCAGCCACCTATTATCAGTCCACCCATATCGGCTCGACTCGCTCGACCATTACTCCAATATACTTTATGTAATGAACGCACGACCGAAATTAGCGTTCCTGGCCCACCTCTGCAGCAATGTCGATAAGTTTCGGCCCGAGTCCTGTGTGGTGATCGGCAACTACTATTCGCTCTTGTCTCTCCATGAAAAAGCTGTGCAATACTTCCGCCGAGCTCTAACCCTAGATCGCGCCTGTCTCTCCGCTTGGACTCTTATGGGTCACGAATACGTCGAGCTGAAAAATACTCACGCAGCTATCGAATCGTACAGACGAGCGGTAGATGTCAACCGCCGAGACTACCGCGCGTGGTACGGGCTGGGTCAAACATATGAAGTATTGGAAATGCATGCGTACGCCCTCTGGTACTACAAAAAGGCGGCGGGATTGAGGCCCTGGGACGGGAAGATGTGGATGGCTGTCGGTTCTTGCCTCCAGCGGATGGGCAGAAACCAAGACGGCATCAAAGCTCTCAAACGTGCTTTACTCGCCGACAGCTTTTACGAAGTGGGTAGTAGCTTGGAGGGCGGTGCCGAGAGCATGCGCGGTGATCCGGAAATACTTCTCCAAATCGCCGGCATGTACGACACCTTGGGCGAAGTCGAGAATGCCAAGGCGTATATGGAGATGTGCGTCGCACAGGAGGTTGGCTCGCCCGGCGAGAGCCAAGGCGAGAGCATCGCCATACACCATGACTCGCCTGGCGGAGATTCGGACGACGGCGGGGACGGAGCAAGTCGCGGGGCAGGCACCGAAGGCACAGGAGTTACAGCCGCCACCAGCAAGGCGAGGATGTGGCTTGCACGATTCGCTATGAGAACCGAAGAATACGCGACGGCGAACCGGCTGGCTAACGAGTTATGTCAAGATGGTGTTGAAGTCGAGGAAGCTAAGGCCCTTATTCGGGAGGTTAGGTCCAGAATGGAGTCCGCTGGTGGGGAGAGCGCTCTCCGGGGCCGGGGCCCTGGCGCGCCCTAGTCAATAACAATTATGAGAGCTTGTCTACGAGGTTCGGGTTTATGAATCATACGGAACTAAGGTTAGCTAAGATGAGCCTTTTCCCCAAAACGAAGCTGCATAGCAAGTTTGACTGAGAGACGGATCATGATATCGAGCTCATATTTTGCGATGACAATAGCTGAATTGCCTTCCGTCAGGCCGGTCCTTAGTTTTGACGGGCAGGACGCGGGACCCGAAAATGGAAAAAGAAAACTAGAACCAGACAATGAACTTCGAGGGAGAACGTGAAATGCTGCAAATTTTGGCGATGTGTTTCCTTTCCCAACACTGCCTCATCTCTATGTCCATCCAAAGAACTGCACGGTTGATACTTTCTAGACATGTAGCCATTTCCACGCCCTTCTCAGCCGCAAGCTGGTGCTGCTGCTTGGCGCTGGCGCTACAACCAAGGCCGCATGTTTCGAAACAAAACGAACGTAGGGAAGATGTGGTGTCTTGGCATACATCGCTTGAAACACCGCGCCAATACCTAGGCCAATTTCCAGCGCTTACCGTTCCTCACGGCCCCCGTCATTACTTCCGGTAGACGCCACCTGCCTACGAGAAAGCGACGAACATATCGGGGTCGCACCACGGCAACTCCTGCCAAGCCCATCTATGGTCGCATGCTGTTCTCTCAGCTTTTCATTGATAGGATGCCCCGACACCAAAAAGTCAGGACTCGCTGGCCAACTATGGTGGCCTTCGCGATGTGGTAAAGCCTTTCCTTGGACTCTGTTGCCTTTGGCCGGTTTCTTTCTTCTCTGCTTTGAAGTAAGTATCTGCTCTGGTTTGAGCACGACAGGCCTCTTTATCACCTTTCGAAGACCTCGCTTGCCAGTGACAAGTTTTTGATCGAATTGCATTTTCAAGCATTCTTTCACGGCTTCATGTTGAGCCGTCAATTTCGTTTCTCGCTAACTAGCTGTTAAATGATTGAATGATAGCTTTTTTTTTTCTTTCTCTTTTTCCTACTTACTGGCGCCTACCTCTGTTATTTTATTGGGCATTTTCCCCGGACGACTTCCATTTTTTCGATTCTCTGAATTTGCGTTTTCTCTCAAAAATGAAATTATCTTCCATTCTAGGTTTAGCGACCTCCCTATTCGCCGCGGCCCAGGCCCATACATTATTCACCACCCTCTACATCAACGATGTGAAGCAAGGGCAGGGCGATGGAACCTGCGTGCGTCAGAGCACTGACCTACAGCATGCAAACTCGCCAGTTCGCGATCTGTCCAGTGACGACATGGCTTGCGGCGTGGGTGGTACCATTCCGGTGAACTACACTTGTCCGGCACCTGCTGGGGCGAAGCTGACCTTCGAATACCGGCTGAGTCCTAACAAGGCCGGCCTGGGCTTCATCGATGATAGCCACAAGGGGCCTGTCGCCGTGTATGCGAAGCGGCTCTCCAATCCCGGTGCCGATGCAACAGGGCCCGGCTGGTTCAAGCTCTGGGGGGAGGGCTACGACATGGGTTCCGACAAGTGGGCGACGGAGAAGATTATTGATACCAACGGGTTGCTTTCTATAAAAATCCCGACCGCCCTGCCGGCAGGGAACTACCTGTTCAGGCCGGAAGTCGTGGCGATGCATAATGTCACGCCAGAAGTCGAACCGCAATTCTACATTGGCTGCGCACAGGTATTCGTCGAGAGCTCGGTGACCGGCGAGCTCAGCGTACCGGCTACGAAGAGCGTCAGTATCCCAGGGTACTTGCAAAGGGACGACCCATCGGTGACCTACAATATCTACACCGACGAGGAATACGCGCACCCCAAGAAGCCGTACCCGATGATGGGACCCGAGCCATTCGCGCCCGCCGCCGTTTCGAAAGCCCTCAACAACGGAAAGGTGACGATGCACCAAGCCGAGGGCGGTATCCCCGACTCCTGTCTCCTCGTGAACGGGAACTGGTGCGGCGTCGAGGTTCCCTCGTACACGGACGACCTGACGGGCTGCTGGAACGCCGTGAAGGACTGCTGGGGCCAGGCGGACGCGTGTTGGGCGCAACAGCCCGCGTCCGGCGGGCGCAACTGCGAGGTGTGGGGAGGGAAATGCAAAGACCTCGATGCGCATTGTTCTGCGAAGGACTTCACGGGCCCGCCGAGATATAAGCTCAAGAGCAACGACTTCCCGCCTCCTGGACCTATTCCAGCCGCCCTCAACGCGGACGACGTGCCGCAGGATACGTCGTCGTCGTCGTCGTCGTCGTCGTCGTCGGAAGCGCCGTGCACGACCCGAATCGTGATGACTAGCTCAGTGGCGGTGACCGTGACCGTCATTCCCACACTGACGTCCTCGTCGATCCCGGATTTCACGCTGAGACCTACGGGGACCGCGGAACCCTCTCAGACCCCGAAGCCGAAACCCCATTGTGGCGGGCGCGGGCGCAGGCGCAGGCCAACGCGTCGGCAACGGTAGGCGAGTGGGCATAGGGGGAGTATTCAATGCGGCGGTTCTCCATATTGCGTGAGAATTTTCCTTGAGAGCATGTAGGTGAGTCTATCTACACGGACGCCGTCGTGTGCCAAGTTGGGATTGGCTTGCAGGTCAAGTGGGATGGATGAGGCTTACGGATTTATTGGACGACTGTCATGATTTCGCTTCTTGTATGCATATGTATTTCAGAGCTTCTTTTCAAAGTTTCGAGGCGCTGTGTGTGTCTCAAGTCTGGAGCCGAGTGCATAGTAGTTGAGCTATCTATGATCGCCGTGCCTGCTGGGGACAGTCACTAATATGTTCGTGTATTATATATTATCAAAATAGAATATTTGCGTTTCGTTTTGGTCTCCTGGCACCTGACTTGATTCTGGACAGTAGAAGTCTCCTTATCTCTCCGTCGCCATAGACTCGGATTTTTAATACCGGTTGATAGATACTTACTATTAGGCTTCGACGACCTAATTTGTCGCGGATATATAGGAGCCGTTACTGCGCAGCATAGTAACGGCGCGTCGTTTTACCTGACAAGTTTAAACGCAGTTCGCAGTTCGCAGTTCGGTGAGCTGACTCTCGTTCTTTGGTCGTGCGGAACCATGATGTGCTTAGTTCTCACACTCGCCCCGAGCCAGTTATCTTCTCGACTGTGAGCGGGAATAATGCTGGCTAGGACTGGTCATTACGTAGCAGTGGTGTAACACTACATTTCTGAAGTGGTAAAGGAGAAAGGTGTCAGGTCAGGCACTTGACTGCTTGCAGTTGGTTACATGGAATTATGACATCGCGGGAGTACCTAGGGAGCATCGGCCGCGCTGTTGATCTTATCTTTCTATCGTTATCCGCCTATCTGTTCTACAGTATGTCACTAAACACAATAGTATATCGATACATATATAGGTACTGTGACACGTCCTGAGTTACATTCACCTCGCCTCGTCGCTGGAATATCCTAAGCAACATGAATATGCTCCATCTTTCAAAGATAGTTGAGTAGATAACTTGATAGGTTGCATTCAAGGTGTAGAAGAAGAGTCAAGTCTATCCTGTAGACTCGGGATATCTAGTACAATATAAAAGGTACACAATAGGTTATGGAACGTATCCACCACATTCAACACCATCTATATTCAATATCCTCACAAACATTTTCAGCCACTCTCTATCCGAACCCTCTCGAACGCAGTGCTTAGATCGTCATAGGACTTCATATCAATCACTGTAGTAACGAGTATTGCTCCAGGACCAGCATCGGTACTGCTCCGAGGTTGCTCAAATGAGAGCCCGCCTGTTATTTTAATCGGTTCTAGCTGTGTGAACGCCGCCTCGGTACCAATATCGAATATGGTGTATCTGCGATTCTGCCTTTCTTGAGTTGCTGGTTGTGATTGCGAGGGAATATTGCCCGTTATCTTGCGTTTCAGCAGGTTGTAGGCCTTCCGCACGGGGCTTTTCTGTCGGAATAGAACCGGGAATGCAGGACAGCAAAATATAAGGTCTGATGTTGCGGCTTCTGCCAAACCCCACAAAATGTAATTGGAGTACTCATAAGTTGTATCCTGAGACTTGCTGAGACGACTCGCAGCCGCGACTCGGCCGGCTGCCCAGATACAAGCCCTGATTCAAGGAGATGTATTAGCACAAGGTGATTTTTTCCAAAGTTTATTACGACGAGGAGGTATGAGGGAACGTACAAAACACCCACAGCAAATACTACTGAGATTCCAATCTTGTGTTTTCTCGCTAGATTCAACTTCCAGATAACTATCTGGGGTAACAGGAGCATAACAATATCAAAACCTAGATGGAGGGACGCGATGATGATGTTGAAGGCGTTTAAATTGATACAAGTGCCTGGAAGATATCGTCGCCAAGTTCTCTCGCGTGGGTTGCAGGCGAATGTTATCGATATGATTGTCGCAAAATACAAGCCAGTGTTGAGTATGATCATCCCGTAGCATACCCAGTAGAAGGCGTTACGTTTGGTCGTACCGATGAAAATATGACTCCACTCTAAAAGAATTGCTATCTTCATCAGAAGAAGCGCAACACAATACAATGTTGTTGAAAGAAGGTAAGTCTGCTTTTGGTCAGCGAATAAACCATAACAGCGGTTTAGCTTTATTGAAACCAACATGGGTAAAACTCTCCAACTCCCCAACACGAAGATCCCACTGGTGGACGAAGAACCCAGCCTCGAAGGGTATTCTCGTCAGCTCCCAAGTCCCCGCTAGGAAAAATGGCTAGTCATGTTAGGCATCAGAGGTATAATAAGTGAAATAACGGACGAACGGGGTCTGCTCACAAACGAGGCGAGTGCGAGGTCTAGAAATGATTAGCTCATTTAAAGCAGTTACCGAGAGCCAGGATAAACGAACAATCTTCAATTTTTACATTTTTCGTACAGAAGACTCTAGAATATAATCTTAGCAGACATACCAGTGCTGCTATCACCAGGCTCGCTATAATCGCCGAAATAGCTATCGAGTTACTGTTAGGCGGGTTGTCGAAGTCGGGGATAATGCCAGGAGGAGGAGCCGCCGCAGGCCCTTTCCTAATCTGGTCTATGATATCGGGAGAGAGAGTAGATTCCATTGTGTAGTGGTGTAAGATGTGATAGAATAATTGGAATAATAAAATGCCAAAATCTTGAAAATCTTGAGCGGCTATGTGTGCGAGAGAAAAAGAGTTCATATTATAATGTTTCTCAGCACAGGGTGGTTTAATTAATAAATAATCATCTGAGTCTACGATGAGAAATGAAGCCGGCCTGATAGAAAAGGTATTCAAGGGGATACGAATGTTATTATGCCTTGCTTCGGTAAATAAAATACAACAACGAAAAAAGTTAACCCTAGAGATTGTAACACGCACAACCAATAAGCCGCATTTATCTACGCGCTGATCAGACTTGTGATACACAGGGAGGTTAGTAACAACCGTGGCAATTAAACACGCTTCATTAACCCCGAAAATTGCCGACCTGCAAAGGCCCGGCGAATGTCATAACTTTGTTTTTTGGTTGGTCATTATGTGTCCTCATGAAAGATTGTCCACATTTGAGCCCCTGAACTTATCATAAGATATGGGAGGTCATAAAGTGCTAAGAGAACTTTCTCTCAATAGATAGAAGGCGAGACGTTATCTCCATCTGCGTGGGATCCCTTCACTTACTAATACTCTACTTATTAATAAAGTAGCATGTGGTAATAGTAATGTAACTGAGTGTGGTTACAAGTATGGCCAATGAGAGCAATTACAAGGATATTTGGAAGGACTTGGATTCAAGGGTCGAGTACAGTGGCCAATGGTAAAATAATCGATGAAAGAGGGGAAGGATTCTAATTACCATGATGTCATGACTTGAATAGTTGCACGTGAAACAACCTTCATCGCCATTATCTTGCGCTGAAGTCCTTGCTTTATTATACAGATCGAAGGGACGAAGCACAGCTGACCAGTCCCTGGACGTCATCGGATATGTAGCTTACAAACGCGGTTTCCTTAGGGTTAGGTTGTATCGAAAACTAGCGATTTTATCGATGTTGTTTGGTAGAATATATTATCGTAGGGATAAGTCGTAAAGTATTCAAGGGATAGTTAGTTGATTTGTTGGGAGATAATTATGAGTGAAAGAGCCTTGCAAGACAACCCTGTTTCGAGGCGAAAACTAATTACAGCTAATCCGAAATTCTTTTCACAAATCTAGCAAGATATTGTTTCATATCCTATGTGTTGGATAAAGAGATAACTGTATCCTTTGACTGAGTAGGATTGACCCAGAGAGAGATCCTTCCCGACAGTGTTTGTGTTACCTTAGATACCAAGGTATTGGCCCTATTCCCTTGCATGCGATTCGAGGCAACAAGTTTCAAACAGCTTGTCGGTGTACGGGACCCACTAGCAAGAGCGGATGCTGCATCTTTTGCTGCATCACTGGATACACAAACAGGGAATATAACCATGACGGCTCTCAGACATGGTGCGTCGAATCCTGCAAGGCAATTTTCTTTAGCCGAAGAAGTACAACCTCCCGTTAGAAAGATATTTCCCAGATCTTCCTGCTGACAATACGCAATCATTGATTAAAACTAGGTAGCCTCCCCACCTGAAGTTTTCCCATTCCAAGCTTTCCTACTCCATCTTCAATTTGCCGCTAGATTCAATCTTGGGCCCTGGCCATTATTACTGTCCCGTTCAACATGGCTCACGAAGAAAGCTTCGACATGATCGATCCACCAGATAGTGGGAAACCACGGCTAATAATTCCAGAACAAATGGACATTATGGAAACTGAATCAGACCTTTCCGCCAGCCAACATGAGGTCGTATACATCCAAGGATTTAGGTTCTGGTTGATCAGTATCGCGTGAGTCAATAATTATGTGCCTGCAATAGTATTCTATATTTTGGCGTCTTTTTAACATTTAATAGTATTTCGATTGTTATGTTTCTCGTCAATCTCGAGGTTCCCGTCGTCATCACAGCGCTGGTGTCCATCACCAATGATCTGCACGGCTTCGAAAATGTGGCATGGATCCTTTCCAGTTATCTTCTGGGATATGTCGGTTCGTTTGGCTCTCATTACCCTGACTTTTTGCCGACGAGCTCATAGTTTCCTTAGGTGTTATTGTCATCTGTGCAAAGTTCAGTGACATCTTCGGTCGCAAGCTCATCTTCCTGTTGTCTATTGTGTTTTTCATCATATTCTCGGCCGCTTGTAGCGCCGCTCAAACGATGGTACAACTGTGAGTTACAATCACACTTATAATGTCCATAATATACATCATGCTAATGTGGTACAAGGATTATCTTTCGGGCTTTCCAAGGAATTGGCGGTGGTGGGTGCTGGTCCCTCGCTACCATCATCGTGATTGAGATGGTCCCACCAGAGCAGTACGCCAAGTTTGTTGCAAACATCTCTATAGTGAATGCCCTGGCGCTGCTTCTCGGACCTATTATCGGTGGCGCCATAGCCTCCCACACAAGCTGGAGATGGATATTTATCATCAAGTTCGAAGCATTCCACCCTGGTACATTTAGTTTGACTTCTCTAATACGTGTCTTAGCATACCGATTGCCGTACCAGCACTCTTGCTGTCATTCCTATTTATCCCCAACAATTTTCCATATCACGGCCGACATAATGACGCTCCGAAAATTCGCAAATCTTGGATTGCCAAGTCCACCCTCAACCGCATAGACATACCGGGCGCGATCCTCGTCCTCTTTGCGACTTTAGCCTTAACGGCTGCATTCGAAGAGGCCGGCAAGAAGTTTCCATGGAAGTCTGCCTATGTCATTTCCCTATTGACCATCTCTGGGATTCTGTGGATATGCTTGGCGCTGTGGGAACGCCGTACTACCCTTTTAAATGCGACAAGAGAGCCCATCCTACCATGGAGGTTCCTTCAAAATCGTGAAATGATGGGTATACTACTGTAAGATTTCTACCAACCTACCTTTTTCTCATATTATATGCCATTCTGGGAGGACAACTAATCGAATATTCTAGGAACTTCATTTTTCTCGGAGGACCGACAGTTATCTGTATGTTTATCCTGCCACAAAGGTTCCAAATCGTATACGGCACATCAGGTCTCGACGCTGGCGTGAGACTTATACCGTTTACTGTGGTTATCCCGATTGGCTCAATATTTGCGTCTGTGGTTGCCGGGAAAGCGAAGGTACCGCCCGTGTACCTCCTAATACTAGGATCTGCCCTTCAAGTTCTCGGATTTTCCTTGATAGGCACCATACCATCTACATTGGACATACCTTCCCGTATCTACGGGTTCCAGATTCTCGCTGGATGGGGATGCGGCATTAACTTCTCACTACTTTTTATACTCATCCCCTTCGTCAATGAAAAACGTGACAACGGTAAGCCAGCCCTGATAACATGATCTTCAGCACACTGTCGCTAACGCAGAATCAGCTGTTGCACTAGGAGCGGGGTCCCAGTTCAGATTCATGGGTGGCTCTGTAGTATTGGCTATAGCGACTTCCATCTTTAACTCTTACGTGCGGCCCCGAGTTGAGTCTCAATTGGGCATATCCGATGCAGATATCCTCATCCAAATTCTGCCAACTCTTCCCAAGGTGCTCCAGGAACAAGCTCGCCATATCCTCGCCGAGGGATACAGTCGTCAAATTCTAGTGTTGGCGGTCTCAGCGGGTTTACAAATCCCGGCTACACTGCTAATGTGGCGGAAAGAGCAGCGCAGGATATAAACTACTTTATTGGCGGCATTCACGGCATTGGATGGATAAGAAACAATAGGGAAGCTGGCCGCTGATTAGATCTGACGGAGGTGTGAGGAGAGGTCTGTTGAGAATAGGCCACCGGTGCCTCAAATGAGCCTGCTTATAAGATTCTATCTATATAGTGACGGCCAGAGGACTCCTTTTATAGACATTCATAAGTTAGTAAATCAGTAACGGTGTGCTTTTGCACCAGAAAAATGATTCCACCTGGCTTGGTCAGGTCTAGCATCTTTAACGTATCTACCTCGCCATGAAGTTAGATCTCTATGTTATATTTGTGCTATATAAACAATCCATCATGTGTCTCGCTATAATAATTGCTCTCAGTGTCTTCTCATTATATACGAGTTTCTGAAAAACAGCTTGTGTAAACCCCTACTTCAATTAGTTGCATCGAACTGGCCCTATTTAACCCCAGAATGCTGAAGACACCAGGGCAAATTTTGGGCAACTTCGGAGGCAGGACGCTGTCGTGATATCGTATTTAAATGTACGAGAACTACTCTAACATAATATTCACTGAACTTTTCGACAGAAAATGCGTCAATATGCACGCGTATGAGATGATTGCTCTGCTCCAGGATTCCGAGAGATAGGCCGGATAACCAATTGGTACGAGCCGTCATGCAAAGTGCCTAAATTTTCAGTCCCAGGACTTCCTCGTACTACTGTGATAAGGATTGTTACTATAAATCAAGTCTAGGGGTCGTCATTTTCGGAGAGCACAGCACACCTAGTCCCCACTACAGCCCACAATTGCTCCCAGCTTAACCAAATATCTTAAAAAACTTTCGAATTGTTTGGTGTGCTCCTCCGGAAATCTGAACCGAGGGGTCCCTTGCAACAAGTACTATGCAAGGGATAGGGCATACCGGCATGCATATAACGTAGTTTTTCCTGCCTCCCTCACGCGTGCTCAGCCGCTGAATTCAACTCTCGTACAACTTCTATTCGACTGGACGGAGAATTACTCTTGGGCCTTGTATAAGTTGATTGCGTCAACTCCTCATCACCATACCTCGACGAATCATGGACGACAAGCAGGTCTTCGTCCTAGCTGTAACATGGATTGCACGTACAGCTCTTGCATACGTTAGTGGAAAAACTCGTGGCCTTCATAATAAAGCTAACCCCTAGCGAAGTGTTTGGTGCTGTGTGTTTATCGACTCCATTTCCACCCCCTGAGTCGATATCCCGGGCCACTTACGGCTAAATTGTTCGACTTCTACGGTGCTTATTACGCGAGCAAAACGACTCTTCACGTGAAGACACTGCAGGACCATGAGAAATTCGGTACGACAGTTTGATAACAGACGGATATAAAGGGAAAATGCTCATATTCATTCATATTATAGGCTCGGTGGTCAGACAAGGACCCAATAAGCTTATCTTCAATTCTATGAATGCACTGGGTGGTAAGAAGCCCGCATAATCTGAATGGAATAGCTAATAACATGATAAGATATTTACAAAAACGAACGAGTCACGAAGTCTTGCGTCTATCTCGTCTCTCAGAGAGCGCCAGGAGCCAACGGCTTATTTAATTCAATCGATCGGAGTATACATCAGAAGAAACGGAAGCTCGTGGGACCAGTGGTGAACGATCGATCAGTACGAGCATTCGAAGATGCTATGATTGATCAGATTGATGTCTTCCTAAAGGGGCTGTCGTTGTCCTGTGAACAGCCCGATACTCCCGTGAACATGTCAGAGAGGCTTACCAATCTTGCAATGGATATCACTGGACAGTTTGTTTTTGGGTTTCCCTTGAAGCTCCAGACAGAAGAAACCTTCAGATTTATGACTGACACGACTTCGACATTCTTCCTTAATATTGCGCTACAGCTGCCCTTCCTCTCCAAAGCTCGTGTATCGAACTTTCGACGGCTCAAAGCTTTGCTGAGAGGCAAAGGTTACCGTCACCTCTTGCATACGATGATTCGAAATCGTCTGGCTGAGGGGCAAGATGCCAAACACAAGTTGCTTTTCCTGACCGACACCTTACGAATCTCTGACAACGAAGAGGCATTCATCGAAGAAATCGAATCTGAAGCGACTTTCCTTCTTACAGCAGGTTGGTCTTATATTCCCACCAGCTCAATCTGTTCGTGGAACGCGTACTAAGTGATACTCTGAAACATTTAGGTAGCGACACTATGTCCACATGTCTCAGCGCGGTGTTCTTTTATCTTTCAAGAAACCCGGAGTGTTATCGGAAAATTACTACCGAGATTCGATCCGTCTTCAACAATATCGATGAGATCAGGGCCGGCTCACGTCTTGCGAACTGTTCTTACCTACGTGCTTGCATCGATGAAGCTCTTAGGATGTCGCCGCCTATTCCGGGGACACTTTGGCGACAACAGGTAGCCGAAGGTGATAAAGAGTCGGGCCCGCTCATCATAGACGGCCATATTATACCTCCTGGCACACATATTGGCGTTAACACATATGCTATTCATCACAACGAAGCATATTTCCCGGAGCCGTTTACCTATCGGCCAGAACGGTTCCTTGAGAAGAGCGCGGCGACTAGGGGGCCAGTTAAAAACGCATTCGTGCCATTTTCAATCGGCAGTCGCGCATGCTTGGGGAAGTCTATGGCATATTTGGAAGCCAGCCTCGTGCTGGCTAGAACACTTTGGCACTTTGATTTCGTAAAGGCGCCCAATGATGCAGGGAATCTAGGGGAGTCTACATACTGGAAAACGAGGGGCAGAGGGGAGAGGATCGACGAGTACGAAACAAATGATATCTTTAGTGCCACCCATGACGGACCATGTTTGATCTTTAGACCATGGCAGGGGAATCAACAAGAGCTTGTCTAGGAGTTGACCAAGACGCCTTCTTCTACCTAGCAATTTAGATATCATGGTGAGGGTCTAATGCCCAAGCCCAAGGAAGACGAAGATGAGGACATAATCTTGGAATTTGGAAATGCAATACCGTCAATTTATTAAAGGCGTTGTGTAGTGCTTTAGCTCTCTGGCAGTGAGAGGCGAAAGAGAAGGTATTGAATTTAGTGACAACGAAAGTCTTGCTAGTACCTACAGTTGCGCATCCTGGCCAGTTCCAGCTCAGCTAGCGAGCGCCCTGTCGGAACGCGCTCCGAGCCGGACCTAATAGGCGCTATCAGGCTAAGCTTGGCGAAAGGACAGGGGCTAGAGCTGAATGGACGGAGATGGAGCCCAGATAGGTCGGGCACCTTCAATTGATACGGAGGGCACCCCTCCACCTATTCTTGCTGCTGTTTTCCACAAGAGAAGTACTACCTACATATAAAACAGTCAAATACGAGCCGAAAAAGCCTTCAAATAAAAAAACAAAAAAGAGAAATAGAATATAAGGCACATTATACAAATAATGATCATAATAAAATGTAATTATCTATTGATTGTCGTACGGTATAAGGGGTGTCTGATATACTAGGTACTTCTACTTAATTTTCTCCGCTTTTACATTCGGCTATACCAAAATAGGGTTAAATATGGGGCAAAAACAAGGAATAAGTGGGGGAGGTGCCCTCCGTATTAATTAAAGGTGCCCAACCTATCTGGGCTCGTAGCGAAGCATGTATGCCGTGATGAGCAAGAGAGCGTGCGAAAACGCCTGTTACTAGGTCTGGGCCAGACGTTGCTCGTCGCGTTATCGGCCATTCATCTACTTACAAGTAGTATCGATCAGCGACGCATCTCAGTCACGTCGCCAAAGCAACGGTCTGGCAGGCAAGACACGACACGACACGTCGCCCGTCCGGGGCGATGATGCGAGATTGATGGATCGATGGATCGAATGATTCGACGATTGGCCCGGCTCGGCCCTCATCCTTGCCTGCCCTTGCCTGCCCTTGCACGGGTCGCATGGTAAGTAGACCACCCGGTCTATATCGGCGGGACCTCTGGATTTTATGTCTACACTACTGTAGATAGGGTAGTGTATAGTCGGTCGCTTGTTGGCTATAGTACGCAGGTATAGGTTGCAGATCTGGACTCAGCTGAGTCAGAAAGCAAGTAAGTTGGTTATTAGCGTGACGTGGAATCGAGTATCTCTACCTTACATAGGTGCGTCGCAGATGCATGCTGAAAGGATGCTATCACCCCGCCATATTGTGTGATTGATTAGTATTTTCCCATGCGTAAAGACATTTTCTCCTCGCCGGCGGTGCTACAGTGCAGAGGTACGGTGGTATTCGGAAGTCATGATTAGGTAAAATAGGCATTCTGGATAGAATTTCCAAAGGGCAATTGAATGTGAGATGGGAGTTGAAGTAACGCTCATGATTGTGCTATTGGTGATTGCCATGCAGCATACGTATTACATGAGATACCATCAGACAGAAGTGTCAATATCGCGAACTGCATTAGTGCTACCTATCTACACTAGTATAGACGAGAAAACTAGGAGCTCAAGACAGTCCGCTCTTTTGACAACAAGCGCGATGTCGAATTGCTAGTTAGCCAATCAACAACGTTCCATCACGAAGGAGTATAAGCGAAGCATTTATCCTAGGCTAAACAACATTCCATACCTCATCAATTAACTTCACTGGCAGATCATAATCGTATGAGGTGTTATCTTGGAGCTTCGAGTTAGTGCTTGTGATGAAGCAGAACACGCGAAAGAAGACCCGCCGCGCGATAAGTATGAGCTTGGGCGTACTTAGCACGCTAACTACATGTAGGTACTCCCTGGCCCTCATGCCATTTAGGGAGTACCAACATGAAGTACTTGAGGTATGTACCTATATTTTCTTACTACTTGAGTTACGCGATGTTATTCTCTCCTGTAGGTAGTGCAGATGCCTCAGCTCTCAGGGGAGTTGCGCTATCATGAACAAGTCAGGCGCCACGCGTGTTGCGAAGATACAGCCCGTGCTATCGAGATGCACACATAACTCACCAGGGGACCGCGTCTGCCACCTTAGTATTCTCCCTGGGCCTTGCTCGTCGGGAGTGTTCATCGAGACGCAAACCCGGGCGACTCTTTTGACTATTGTTGGAGATGCACTTAAGGGCCGCCCATTACAATTCACGTTTGAGAATCAGCAGAAACCCCGGCCTTGAGCGCCTGACAAGTGCTCAAGTCTTCCACGAGACCGTTTCAACTCATTTCAGCCGCAGTGACAAGCTCTCTTGCGCCCTCAGCGAGCGCCTCTTCCCCGACTGGATTCCAACTCGGAAACCTATCATCATCATAGACAATTCGGCCGAGACGCAAGTGATAGTGTCCGTCTTTGGAATAGTGGCTAAATTGTTGCCAGCTACCGCTTGCGGCGTGTGACAAAGAGTAAGAGGGAAATGGGGTCAATGACGTCATCGCGGGTCGAGAACTGTGTCGATGCAACCGATTTTTTATGATTTCAGAAGTGTCGACAGTCACAATCTTGAGAGTTATCTGAACACATAGGGTGGTACTAACTAGTATGATAGATTACTTAAACAATAGATGCTTAGGTAGGTAGAGTGAAAGAGCGAGTCCCATAACTAAAACGGCTAGTGTAACGCTACCTTAGGTAAGTAAGTACTTACCTAGGCTACGATAAACCAGGGTTCTGGGCCCACAGCTAGGTAGAATGCCTAATATTTCCATAAACTTAAGTGAACGAAGAATAAATATTTTCGCATTTATTGTCCGCAACTCACAGCCCCTTTATAAAGCTCCTCGATGTAGCGTAGAGTGGTTGAGAGCATCACGGGCATGTGTGGCCTCTCTCGATCCATCTCCGCTACCTACTTATTTCCCCCCTCTCCAGTAAATTAATTTACCCAGTACACATAGATAGTGTGCCTCGCAGCAGCCCGGGCCAGCCTCGACCCCCTCTCCATGCAGCGCTCCCGCCTGGCACAATATTATAGGTAACATTCCTCGGTACCCAGTTACAGTATCATGCGGCAAGAGGAACCACCGTTGACCCAAAGCTGCCGTGCCATCTTCTCTGTGTTCTGGGCCTGTCTTGTACCTGCAGCTCGTGGTCCGAGCGGTTTTGATTACTTGGACGTACGGGGCGGCGATGCGATGTTGTATGCGCATGCGCATGCGAACGAACCGAACCGAACCGAGGGGACGAAGTGCGAAGAATAATTATCTTCGCAAAGTAAAGCAAAACTCCCTTCCCTTCACCGACGGCCGAGCCCCGTTATCCAGCGTTCACCAATCACCAGCCCCTGTTCGAGCCGGGTTGGATTGGTTTTCATGCTGAGACCCCTCGTCACCGCCCAATGTCATTGCCCTGGGCTTCTTTCTCCTCAGACAAGTTCCTTGGTCACAGATAAGTACGAGTCCTTGGTAAGTAGCTAGGTAGGTACCTTGGGTTGCTTGACGGGATCTACACTAGATGGGTAGTGTCGCGTGTGGGCCAGCATGTGGCGGTGGAAATACGAGGTGCTAAAAGTCTTGGCAATGGGCAAGATATCATGGTCCAATCGCATGATGCCTGGGAGTTTTTGATTCACAACGGAAAATAAGACGAATGAGGGGTAACAGTATTACGAAGTTTTAATATATTCTATCTCAGCATATTCAGTCTTACGACTGTAGCTACCTGGTATCGTTGCGGGAAAGGAGTGCGCTATTCATTTCATGGCCAACCGCCCCCCAGTGGATCAAAACGCCCGCCCGTCCGTCCGTCCGTAGTTCCCCGTAAACCTCCGGCATTGCCTCGCATGAATTCCTCACCCAAATAAGATTGTCGTAAAATTCATATCGATGCCCCCAGGTTCACCGCCCAGATTAAATGAGTGACCCAAAACTGTGCCATTAAAAGCCTTTCCCCCAAGAAACAAAACACTTTCCGACGAGTCTCATGCCGACAGGCATCGCTCTCGCGGCCTTTCATCAATTCCCTTTTCTCATTCCTGCCTTGCCCCGGTCACCACTTACAGCGCCAAGGCGACGAGACCAGCGGCAATCAAGGCGCCAACTGGACCCACCTTGACAGCCGCGCCCGTAGGAACAGTAACGGGGGTAGTGGAGCTCGCGGGCGGCGAAGCGGTGGTTGTCGGGGGAGGAGGTTGCGTGTAGAAGGTGGTTGAGTTACCTGCCGGGTAGGTAGGCGCATAGGTAGGGTATGTCGCAGGGTAAGTAGGAGTCTCCGTAGGATAAACGGGGTATGTTGACACCGGGTACGTAGGAGTCTCGACAGGATACGTAGGCGTCTCTACAGGGTATGTAGGAGTCTCTACGGGATACGTAGGAGTCTCAACGGGATACGTAGGAGTCTCAACGGGATACGTAGGAGTCTCAACGGGATACGTAGGAGTCTCAACAGGGTACGTAGGCGTCTCCACGGGATAGGTAGGCGTCTCCGTTGGGTAAGTAGGGTATGACGACACCGGGTATGACGACGCCGGGTAGCTCGTAGGTATCACCGTGTAAGAAGTAGGTGTCTCCACGGGATAAGTAGGCGTCTCCACGGGATAAGTAGGCGTTTCCACGGGATAGGTAGGCGTTTCCACGGGATAGGTAGGTGTCTCCACGGGATAGGTAGGTGTCTCCACGGGATAGGTAGGCGTCTCTACGGGATACGTAGGCGTCTCAGTGGGATAGGTTGGTGTCTCCACGGGATAAGTAGGCGTTTCCGTAGGATAAGTAGGAGTCTCTACGGGATAGGAAGTGGTGGTGGTCGTCGTAGGGTATACCACGGAGTAGGTATAAACCGGGTAATCGGCCTTGACAGTGGCAAACAGCGCAGCGGCGGGAGCCAACGTCTGAGTGAACTTCATCTTGATGGAGTATTGACGGGAATTAATATTAAATGGTATGTAATATGTGCTTTCTGAGCAAAGGACCGAAGCGAGTGGTCTGATTTGTTTCTTCAACGATTGGGATGTCGACGAAATTCGACGACCGAGTTGGATAGCGACTGTGAGGAGCAAAGACGTACTAGGGAAGAAAGAGAGAGCAGGTCATAACAACATGAGACCTCATATACCTATTTATCTTCTCGTGTGGCAACGCAACTCGAGGGTGGGTGGGTGGCGAGCACCGCCAGCCTGGCTTACCAGATCTGCGAGCATCCCCACTAACTGCCTAGTCGTCTTTGTTTCCAGGGCAATGATTTTCCCAGGCGGGACTGACAAAGCCGCCCCAGCAACCTAATGGGGGAGAGAGAGTGCCAGCCAGGTCAGCTAACGTTGCATCCTGATAGATGGGTAGTAGCATAGCCTTTGTTGCTGGGGAGACTAAGTGCAGAGGGCGGGCCGATGAAGAAAAGTGCTTTACTGTCATAGCTCCATGGTAATACGAGGTCACAGCCTACCGAGCCTATAGTATACCTACACTACATGGAATAGCTCGCAGGTATTGGATAGAGAGGGCAGATAGCCATCTTGAGGAGGTTGGTCTTGCTGGGGAGATGGAGACGGTCGTCGTTGGCAGGTCAGCAAGTCTGCAGCTCGGTAGATAATACGCTCATAGTACATTTCTATACCGCACGCTTTCAACAGATTCGCTGGCATCGCCTGCATGGGCAAGGTACAGATGCGGTATCTGTCGCTGGATAGATACGTCATATTGGGCAGTCGACTTTCGGTTTTTGGTTTAGGGCGAGAGCTGACGGGCGGAGATCTGAGATTCTGGGAGCAGTCCACACGAATAGAGCAGTCCAGTACAAAGTAGGTATCGTACACTACACTACACTACACTCGATACCAACCTCTCCGCCTGAAGGATCCTGCTGTTGTTCTCGGGCTGTTCTGCGCTGTCCGGGCGTGTCTAGCTGCTTTCGGCGGCCATTACGACGCCGCTACCGAAGAGTGCCGAGTCACAAACCTCGTGTTGCCTAGACAATGTCTTGGCCTCGGCCCTGTCATTGGTGTCGCCGTCACTCCGCTCGTTTGCGTCATTGGATGGATCTGTTCGCTCAAAGCGATAGTTGCTTAGCAAAGCCAATCATCGCTTGACGCCAAAATGACGAGTATTGCGTTTATTCTAAGCGGATGGCCGACCTAAGGTCGAAAGGAAGAAAAGGGAAGAACGGCGGAAACGAGGGAGAGCCGGATATGGTGGATTAGCCCCGATACATGATCATGCAATTGTGACATGTTTATATAAATAAATATATGTACTGTGGATCGGTCAATACATGATCTGATGTACCCTCGCAGGCAATATTTGCCCAGCTAGGTACTTCAGATCCTGTATCGCTATTACAATTATACTTCAATTACACTACAGTTCGTACCAGCATGTTCTTAATGAGGTTAGGCTAAGGTTCCCAGCCCCATGGATACCTACCAGCCATTTCAATAGTGCACACAATTACCAAGGTACTTAAGTTGTAGGTGCTGAACAGGTGGTATCTAAATTTAACTGCCACTTCCGTGTCGGCTGACGAATCCCCCAAAAATATGCCTCGTATAGGCGTAGTGCCCTCTTCAAGCCCCATTGACTAGGAATTTTTGCCCCGAAATGACCTCATATTTGTCTCTGACCATCTCTCAACTTCTCTGGGGGGGCCTCTTTTTTTCGCTCATTTTTTCTTCCCTTTCGTATTCAATTGCAAGACCATACCTACGAAGTACCTGCGTCGACAGTTGCCAGGCCCTTAGTGACATGATGGTATCAGGCACAGTTGACTTGAGAGCTTCCGTCCAGGCCGTGCTGTATAGACCTTGCCACGAACTTATTTCCCAATGGACGCTATCATACCAAGGTATCCACGACTGCCTCCATTTTCGTACCTCAATTTTCGTAAGACAAATTGACTACTTGTATCCTGCTTTTTCCATCTGACGCGGCGTGCTCCACACCCACCGACCACACCGATGATGCGTACGAAGTACATTGTTCTAGTTGGGTATGTCTTCTCGGCTCCTCTGTCTTTTCGCTAGGACTTGCACGTTGGGCTATCATTTCTCATTTCGACTGCCTGGTGGGTAGGTATGCAGTACAAGGCTAGGCCAGCCGCCTCTTTATTCCCTCAATCTGTCAGTATATTTTGATCCCTTTAGTCCTGGTCTTGTCCAACTTGGCCGATACCGCTCTGATGCTCTGATGTTCCTCTGGCCTGCGCAATTATCCTAATTACCTAAGTAGGTACTCTGCCGCCCCCATTGCTCGCGAAGCGGGATGATACCGTGACAGCTGGCGATCTCACCAGTAGCGAGTATGAAAACTTGCCAGTGGATTACTGCTTAATTACGCCGACATCGGTCCGTTGGAGACCTACGATATCGCTATATACTATCTCGTACACATAGTAAGGAAATGCAACCAGTCTCCGTGGCAAGAGTTCCACGGCCTCGGAGACCCACAAACTATATAAGAGACCGGCGACCATATTACGTTTATCGATGCAGCATGAAGAAATATCTCATAAGGAATGGAAACTCGAGTATACACAAATCCACCTACCTAAGTAGGTATTGTCAGACGGGATCTGAGGTGTACACTATGGGCGACAGCAGCGGGGAAGCAAAATTCTCAACCTATCCCACAATTCTCATATACCGGTATGTATGCTTCACTCTGTGTCTCTCGCCTATCAGCAATTCCCGTGGACCCCCGGAGAGAGTGCGCGAGGATTGATGTGGACCTGGTTGGCCAAAGGCGGCCAACACCGGCCCGCCGGCCCATCAACCAGTCTGTACTCAACAACAAACTCTTTCGGTGATACAGTACAGTATGCCTCGCTCATTGCTGGCAGCTCTGAGATTTCACTGCAGGGCGGCCGTAGATCCTCTATGGCCGGCGTCAATTCGCTTCGCATTGGCTGTACGGTCTCCCTCTATCGTGCCCCCCGATGAACGGAAGCTGTTGTGACCAGATGTGCCAACCAATATCACACATATGCCATGAAGAAAAATGCTGCCCTACGAAAACATGTGTAAGATTCCACTGCCTAGTGGAGAATTAAGTCTGCCGATATTCCGGCCGCCGTCTTTCGCGGTACCTTTATGCTTGCACGCTAGCTGGATCCCGATCGCTCCCCGCGTAATAAGACCAAGGATGGTCACAACTGTGTGGCTCACAAGCCTGCCACGATTTACTCACGCGGGCCACCAACCGATAGATATTTCATTTATCCAAGCGTCCGATTCTGTGGGCTAGTGGCTGTCTTCGTGAGGTCTATGGGGGACGGCACCTCCCATAGAGAACTTAGGCATCCTCAGGCGGATTTAGGTATGCAGTTTTTATCTACAGCTAACTGACTCGCGCAGAGTTTGCTATTGCCGATTCCATCTGCCCAAGATTTGGTAAGCCGACCGGTCAAAAACTCATTCAGCCACCCTGACTACACTAGAACCAGCGGCAGGGGACTCTGCAGGTACAGAGGTCTGGGCGATTGACCCAACCTTTACTTATCATCGATCATTGGCTAGAAGTCGCCCAGATGCGTCTCCAGCACATGGATTGCTGTCAGGAACCAGGCACAGCCAGGCAACAAGGACAAAAAGATTACCCAACATGGACCAATCGGACTCCACGATCAGGTGAAGCCACATCAGCACCACTAGGACGGACTTGAGCGAGTTTCTTTTTCTCTTCTGTTCCTTGCATTCCCTTGGCCACATCCTGGTAGCTCTTTGTGCGCGTCCCCCACTCTTCCACCAGTGAGAGGGAATTTAGCCTACCGAAATAGTGTAGCGCGGAAAATTTACCATGCCGTCGTGCAAGCCCAGATTCTTCCCCCCGCTTCCGGCCCCGTCAGATCGGTCAGCCTTACACAATTGTTGGTAACGCCAAGAAAGATTTTCAGGTTCTTCTCACTCAACGGCAAATCTCTTTTCCAGCATTTTTTCATAGAGAACTGTATGCTTAGCTGTCCAAGCAAAAGCCATAGAACTCAAAATATCACCTGTATAAGTAGATTTGCACAAGTGTTGTCCGAAAATGGCCCTGTTTAATTGTAGGTGCAATGGGTAGTGCCTAGGTTATGCCACTCACGACCTATGGATTTTTATTGCCGCCATGCTTGCGTGTCAGACAAGGAAGGGCCCGTTCTGATTATGGAGCGTTTACACCAATGAATCCCCGAGGCAGGCTCGCTTCCCTTGACGGGTTGCATCCGCGAGGCTCATCTAGGTTTAGAGGGGACCCGGCATATGGCCCCTTTGTGATATCCCCCTGCTAGGGAGACTTGTACCTGCGTCTAGATTCGAATACGCTGGCATCAAACAATGTGGCACGATTGCACCCCGGCTGTTCCTTCAGCAGTCCTCCTTTGTACACGCTGTCATATAATAGTTCGTCGTCCTCATGAGTTTCACTGCATTTCACACCCCCTCCTTCTCTCCTAGCAATCCCTTGATTGATTTTCACTCCTTTGGCTATCGGTAGCTATCATTCCTTCATTTCAAAACAGTGATATACACTCCTTGCTTGATTCTTAGGCCTGCTATTGATCTAGCTGCAGCCGCGCCCTCTCTCATACAAGAATAGTAAACACACTCTCTCATCTGGAAAACTAACAGCTCATACCATTTTACTCTCATTCGACACGATCTACGATCACCATGCACTTTTTACATCAGTTAGCCGGTTTTGCCGCCACTGCTGCTACGCTGGCTACCGCAAATTCCATTACCTTCGTGAACCAGGATGCCACTCAACGCACCGTTGTCTTCACCCCCAGTGCCGGACTTCAGCAAATCGAGTCTATCGTCGTCCCCGGCTTCGATGAGGTCAAGATCGACTTCCCCCAATCTTGGATCGGTAACGCCTACTCAGTCTCCGAGGGTGCCCCCGTTGTCCCCGGCATGCTAGCTGAGTAAGTCATACTACGCCTGGCAATTCGTGAGCTAGTAGACTAACTTGTTGTCACAAGGGTTACCTTCCAAGGGTGGAACGGCCTCACGTACTTCGATGTGTCTGCGATCGTGAACCCCAGCGACCTCGAAGGCGTCAAGGAGCTGTACCCAGCCAGCCAGAGGGACGCCAAGGAAAAGGTGGCGATCTCTGGCTGCGCCGTGTTCCCCTGTCCCAAGGTCTACTACCATCCCGACGATATCCAGACCGTCACCAGCACCGAGGAGGACTTCATCTGCACCCTCGGAAACCCTCCCAACAACGAGGTCGCTCGCTCGGTCGAGGTAGAGCTGGTCCCCCGCAGATTCGTCCTCGGCAAGTTTTGAAAAGGACGGAGCAAGCACTCCCTCCTCCCGTCGGCCATAAACGTTTATGGCTTTCGGACGAATAGACCGCGCTGGGCGCTCAATATGATCAACGATAGACATGACGAGATACCCACCAGCCATTCTGGTGCACACACTTCACGGCCTGCTAGGCAGCCTCTTCGCTTTTTTTAGCCTCTTCTTTTCTTTTCGGCTATATAGAATTATCCTTCGTGGGGTTAGATTAGGGACAAGGTGACGGCGTTGAGCAATACCACGTCAAGGTCACATTTTCTTCCAAGGGGGCCTCTTCTTGCCCCCTTTCATTTGCGGTGAGGGATGAGTGAGGGCGACTACCAACACATCCCGAGCACGTTCGACAACCAGGATACTGCCAAGAACATGGGGGCGGTGACAGCTGGCGCTCTATACCCTGGTCTTGCCCTCCCTGTATTGTGCTTCAACAGGCACCATTTGCAACCTTCTTACATTCGCTTTACAAACCCATTTAGCGCTACCTTTCGTGTATATACATTCAGCGGGGAACATGCGGAGAACTATATCTTCGAAAGAACATTTACCTGCATCTTCACATCTTTCTTTCAAAGACAATGAATAACGTGACTGACTCTGACCCGACGCTCACAAGTCGATGTGCTATAATTATCTCGATGGCTGAATAGACTACTGATCTAATTAACTTTGGTAGGGATGGATCCCGTCCTTTGAATCCTCTTCACCGAATCCTCTTCCTCCGCAGGCAAATAACCTATTTTTGCGAAACGGACTATGACCCCGATGGCCGTGTACAATGTGCAGTGTAGGGTATACGTGTATCGTCAGGTGCAGACTAGACCAGGGATATGTTGCTACCCGCCGCTAAGGTCTCTTGGCTTCTTAGATCCCACGATGCGACCCGATCCGATGCAATGCGACCGACACATGCATCTACTACCGGCGGAAATTAAAACTAGTATACACCAACTACATATTACCTAGTGTACCGAGAATTGACAACCTCCCTCCACGTCGCCGCTCCACTCCATTCTTGGCGGTCCATGCTCGAGAAGCATTCGCATTAATTACCAACGTGAAACATCTCTACAAATGCCTGATCTAGGCAGGTATCGTTTCGCGTCTTCTTCATCGTCGAAATTACACTATGTCTCTGCGCGACACAGCTGCCGGCCAGAAAGTGAGTATTAGCGGTGGTACTACAATACAGCGCAGCACAGCACGACGCAACGCAGACGAGATGACGCTGAAAGTATCACCAAACACTTAATACGGTGCTCGTTCATACCTGCGCACAGCAGAGGGTAGATCCCGAATTCTGTTCAGCCCGCTCAACCACGTAGCGTAGCATGTCCCACGAACACACGGCCTGCAACAGGGCGCTTAGTGACACCGGCCTTGATCCCAAGCAAGGTTCTTATTCTGCATCACAAATCCCGCGTGCCCAGGAGTATCAACAGGTACGTCGCGGGGTCGGAACGGTGAGTAAGTATGCTACGAGCCGCCTGTTCTCGGTAATTAGGCTGATGTCTACCATGCCTGTTGGCTTCACGGCGCACTCAGGATAGCAAGTTCGTGCTGTCGTCGTTCGAAGTGAGGGGGCGTAGAGGAATCTTTGGTATTTCTATTATCATTGTACTTATATTTCCTCCCACCGTCCTCTGATACTTTCTTAATCCGTATTTGAACATTTTGGGCACATCAATAACATATATTGATGCCCATCATGCCAACCTGTTCCTGGTGCGCATTGCCAAGACATGTACCTCTTTATCGGAAGATCGATCAGATCCCGCGCCCTGATGGACGATCCCGTCATGCGTCCGCCACGTGTTCTTCTTGATTATTTCCGGACCCAGAAATCGGTGCTTAGGTAATGGAGATCCTAACCACAGACCTCACCTGTGCTGGGAGGGCCATGAAGTAAAGTGTATGTGCAGGCATCGCAACAGCTTATGTTACGGCCTTCGTCAACGTTGTGGGAAATCATGAAGGTTATCGCACCTAACACAGCGAAAATAAATGAGAAAGTGAACCAGCCACATACAAGTGCACCACTCATATTAATACCGGATATAATTACAACTTATCTGTCATGGAACAGAACTGCAGCACTATACCCGTGTGCCCCTTGAACCTCACGGTAAAAGTTGAACGTTATTAAGTCGGACACTTGATTGTCTGCAGTTAATTATATAGCACCGTGATATTGTCTATCTCTCCTATTATATGTTCCGCGATATTCTCTGGCCTGAGTTGAGAAACTACTGAAAAGATCGAGACCTCATATGCATGTAAGTAAAAAAGAATTTCTTTTTTAAAAGAATCCATTTTTTAATACAAGCGACGTATAAATAAATCAACAGAAGTGAAGTACTATAAAAGGTTACCTAGGGCTCATATGTATAACAGGAAAGCTAGAGTAAGACAAAAATAAAGAACATTGAAAAAATAATCTATTGAGGATTCGAACTCACCGCCCTACGGCTTCCTTCTAGGCACAGCGACTTATGTTCGCGCTGTGTTCTTCCCAGAATTCAGAGGTAACTTCGGACTTATAGTTGCCGGTACGGGATTGCTCGCCCTCAAACGACTAGGCCATTGGAGCCAGAGGTGGCGGGATGGCTGGTGGGAGTTTGCTGTGTTTACTTCGACCTAAGTACGTACGTACGTATGTTAGAGGGCGGAGATGGAGGGGGGTACAAATGTACATCAATACATGAGCGTGAAGTATGTATGTGATTGGTTAGGAGCCGGAGGCGGTTGATTATGTGTTGCTGTGGTTGGTTCTAGAGGTATCCCTCCCATTGTACATGTAGTGAATAGTTGCCTTGGAATCGGTGACACAAACTCATTCCCTACAGTCCGCTGAAAAGATGGAAATGGAAGTGTACCTAGATACCTCAAGTACCTATGAAATAATATTATTGATATAACTAACTAACTTAACTATAATTCCTATTTATTATTTCTATATAATTTATATAAAAGCTTTTGACCTTTTTACATATACAACAATGGATAAATAGTAATGCCAATATAGTTATTTAAATGAAGTTTGCGAGGGAAAAAAAACCAGTGAAAAGCGAGTCCGAGGCTCTTACATATCGCGAGTACACAAATTCCTGTGACAGATGCCACCGGAGGGTTCGAAGCCACCGAAAAGAGTCACGTTGAAACATATTATTCTATACTTGAATAACTAATTTTGAGTTGTACATATACTTTGACGTTCATTCTATATACTCTATTGTTCTAGCTTCTGACAGTGACATTGAATAGGTTCTTGTATTTAACGGTAACCCCGTGACCATTTTCCGAACCATTTCTCAACCTACCCAAGGATTGAATGCGGTTTGTTATTTATGCAGCAGCCTCGGCGATGAACCAGTCCACCGTAGTCTCCAGTCCCTTCACCAAGTCCACCTCGGCGGTCCATCCAAGTTCCCTGGTGGCAACAGTAACGTCTGGCACTCTTCGGAAGGGATCATCCTCGCGCTTATCGGTCAGAACAACCCCCACGGCCGGCTTGCCCGTCTTCTTGGCGACGATATCGCTAATAGTCTTGGCGAGCTCACCAACCGTCGTCTCATCCACGCGGCCGATATTGACTGGTTTTAGGTAGTTGCTCTCCATAAGGGCCATCAGTCCAGTGACACAATCAGTTGCATACTGGAAGCAACGGCTGGCAGTACCGTCACCAGTGATCACAATGGGCTCGCCGTTAAGGGCCGCCATAACGAAGTTGGGCACGACGCGGCCATCGTTTGGTCGAAGCCCAGGGCCGTAGGCGTTGAATATCCGGGCAATGCGGATGTCGACGTTAGATTGCTTGCGGTAACCGTAAGCGAGGGCCTCGGCCACCCGCTTTCCCTCGTCGTAACAAGAACGCGGGCCGAAAGGGTTTGTGTTGCCGTGGTAGGTCTCAGGCTGTGGGCAGACGAGCGGGTCTCCGTAGATCTCTGTTGGTACGAGTTAGTCCTGATCGAGCCTAACGTGGGAGCCGAGTTGCATAATTACCGGAGGTGCTCGCAAGAAGGACACGGGCACCAGTCTTCTTTCCTAGCTCGAGCACGTTGGTCGTTCCAAGAAAGCAGGTGTTCAAGATACCCAGGGGCGCTTCAGGGAAACGAGTGGGACTGGCGGGGCAAGCCAAGTGGTAGATTCTGTCGACGGAGCCGATAGTGTCGGGAAATGGTTGGGATACATCATGGCTAAGATGATAATGAGTCACACTAATTCAAGCAAGCATGGGGCTGCCAAGTACAGCTACTCACCGAATAAACTTGAAACGTGCGTTATCCTTAACACCCTTGATAGAGTCCATGGATCCGGTCCACAGAGAATCCATGACAATCACTGTGTTCTCGGGTTTCGCAAGCAGTAGACCAACTAGGTTAGAGCCTAGAAAGCCGGCGCCCTAATTGTCGAAATGTTCAATTAGTCGCCCATCTCGGGTTAATTTGGTTAGTGGAAGCGTAAACTTACACCGGTGACAAGAATGGTAGGCATCTTTATCGATGTTGTGTATTTTTAGCTAGTAGTCGCTGGTTGGGATAGTAGTGGTGGTTGTGGTTTGGGAGATACGATGACCGATTCTGCATTCCCAAGGTCTAAGTTATAGAAATCAAAGTTGTCATGCGGCATTTGCTGTGTGTAATCAATTCTTGTAGCTATTGGCTACTATCTGGATGCTTGAGCGTGGTTTCACAATGGTACGGCTATGCTGACAACCTTCTTCACGGCTTCACGAACAGTCATACTTCTGAGGCTAAGGTTGACTTTCCTATGGCAAACAGAGTTACTAATTATGCAGTGCTGAGGTAATTAGCAGTCTATGGTTGACAGTACCAGAGTTAAGGACCGGGGGTTTAGGAGTTCATCCGGAGTTATTCAGGAGTGAAGAGGCGGGGCCATCGTGAACCGTCAGCGAAACCTGCTGTTAGTAGTTACGCTGTGGCGCAATCTGATAAGACTACTGGCAGGCAACAGGTTAACATGTGGGAACGATATGAAGATTGGAAGACTGTGGTGGAAACTTGTATGCTATCTTTAGAAGTGGCCACCACCAACCTCCACTTTACAAGATAGGGGCGAGACCTGGCCATCAAAACCGAACCATCAAAACAGAAGGTAGGGTCAGCGCGTGAGATTCATGCAATTTATTTGGAATGTCTTCATGAAAATTGAAAGCCAAGAAAAAAAAAACATGGCTCAAGATCCCCAGAAAGATGGCTTTGCAGATCAGCTTCACGAAGATCGAAAATTCACGAGAATCAAACAGTTCGCTTCCGTCATTTCTGCGATAGCTGCGATAGTCACATTTGATGAGTCGAATTTTGAGGCGTAATATGATGTTGGTGGCTTCAATTACAACGTAATTATGTTGTAACATTGTGTGATGTTCACTTTGGAAACGATGGTAATAGAACCATGTATAGCTTCTGCTTAAACTAAAGCAAGGTTATCTTATTTAATTTGTAATTCTTTAGCATACGACATGGATGTTTTGTAATATTTTAGCATACGGGACTTGAATAGGTATGTTGTAATATTTTAGCATACGAGACATGAATATCTGGTAACGTTTTAGCATACGAAACGTGAATATCTGGTAACCCCCCCTGTTGGATCATCCCCAAGGGACGAATCTGGACTTGGAGCTGCGTGCTATGCGACGATAAGGCTATGGTTAGGAAATATACGAAAAAGACCCAGAGTTAATGTGCATCGTCAAGCAATCGTTATGACGCAGAACGACGTGAGCGAGGCACCCCCGAATGGTAACTGGTAACAAACAATTTGTCAACCCAAAGGTTTGAAGCCAGGGGCCGAGTAAACCGTAGCTGAAGCCGCCTTGTACGCCTGCCTGTGTTGTAATCGTGACCCGAAGATTGAAGTGTATAAAGTGACGGAGGAAACTCAGCTTTCAAAACCATCTCAACCTCACCATCATCATCAACACCAGCTCCAACAACATCAACACCAGCTCAACAGCACCAACACCAGCTTAACAGCACCAACACCAACTCAACAACATCAACACCAACTCAACAACATCAACACCAGTCCAACAACCACGCCACTGAAAAGCTCCAGGCAATTGCTTTAACTACCACATAACCAAAACACATAACCAAAACTTCAACCTCAACAACATTCACAATGCCTTCTGCCGTCCGGAGAGTTACAGAGGTTGTTTGCGTCGGAGCCGGCTATGTGGTACGAATCCATCCCAGTTCCTAAATCAGAATCCTTCAAAACACTATGGAGATTGTTGTGATAGAGAGTTGGAGAACTTCAAAATGGCTTGGCACACTTACTAACAAGATCTGATCCAGGGCGGTCCCACAAGTTCCATCCTCGCTCTTCAATGCCCCAATGTCAATGTCACAGTCGTCGACAAGTCGGTGCCTCGCATCGATGCATGGAATTCCGACACGCTTCCTTTCAACGAGCCTGGGCTGCTCGAGGCTGTCCAGGTCGCCACTGGACGCACATCCGCCAAGTCGGGACGTCGGGCCAATCTCTTCTTCAGCACCGACGTTGACGAATGCATCCGCAAAGCGGACTTGATCTATGTCGCCGTTGAGACGCCTTCCGGAAAGCGGGATGCGACTGGTCATGGCGCAGCTCCCAACCTAACGAGCTTCCACGCCGTTCTCAAGCACATTGCCAAGACCGTCGTCCACGATTTCATCCTGGTGAACAAGAGCACAGTTCCTTGCGGATCGGCAGATGCGACGAAGCACATTATCCGGCCATTCCTACGGCCCGGCGTAAAGTGCCAGATCCTTTCCAACCCCGAGTTTCTGGCTGAGGGCACCGCGGTGTCGGACTTGCTCCACCCGGATCGGATTGTCATTGGCTGCGATGACTCAGAGGAT
Organism: Nemania serpens; assembly: GCA_022578855.1. Classification (NCBI taxonomy): domain Eukaryota; kingdom Fungi; phylum Ascomycota; class Sordariomycetes; order Xylariales; family Xylariaceae; genus Nemania; species Nemania serpens. The sequence goes on from MU396758.1 coordinate 142,547, forward strand.
GGCCTCGCAGCCGCTGAGATGCTCGGAGATCTCTACCGAAACTGGGTTTCGGACGACAAGATCATCGTCATGAACTCTCGTGCCAGCGAGCTTACCAAGCTCGCCGCCAACTGCCTCCTGGCACAGCGCATCAGCTCCATCAACGCTCTGAGTGCAATCTGCGACAAGGTCGGCGCCGACGTCACCCAAGTCTCGCGCGCCTGCGGCCTGGACAAGCGAATTGGCAAGCACATGCTGCGATCGACACTCGGCTTTGGTGGCAGCTGTTTCGAGAAGGACGTGCTGCACCTAACCAACACTGCGGCACAGCTCGGCCTCCCTAACGTCGCTTCCTTCTTCGAGAGCATCATCACCATCAACACTTTCCAGACCAGCCGATTCACCCAGAACATCATGAACCGGGTCCCCAACGGCGTCAGCGGCCGCCGAATCATCATCGGCGTCCTCGGATTCGCTTTCAAGCCCGAGACTGACGACACTCGTTGCTCTCCTGCCATCCAGGTCATCAGGGAGCTTGTCACCGCGGGGTACCAGATTCAAGTCTTCGACCCCTTGGTCGAGGAGTCCAAGATCCGGGCAGATCTGCTCGCGAGCTTCCCCGATGGCCAGTACGCTTTCGACGAGCAGGTCACGGTCTGTGACGATGTGTACGAGGCATGCGAGGGAGCCAACGGTGTCGCGGTCCTCAACTCGTGGAGCGAGATGCAGTATGTCCCAGCTCAGCGCGAGACGGGCTTTATCAAGAGCTTCGGAGTGGGCAAGAACATGATCAGTAAGCAGCCCCAAGACACGATAGTGTCCCATTCCCGTACCAGAAACGGCTCAGACGTGGAAGAATGGTCGCTAACATGCAATTGCACAGAAGTCTCCTCTGTTCCGGTGGGCGAGCGGGTCAACTGGAACCGCATTGCGGATAACATGCACAGTCCCAGATACGTCTTTGATGGCGTCAACTTCCTCGACGCTCGACTCAACGAGACGGGACTGTGCATCGACAGCATTGGACGTCCTGTCAGACTCCCCGGCCCGGTCGTCGACGGTCCCATCGTCGACGGTCCCTTGGTCGACGGTCCCTTAGGCAATGGCCCCCGCATTGCAGATATATCTGAGCCAGAGATGGAGATCAGCATGACCAACGGTAGATACTTTGAGAAGTCTGGTGGGATCTTTGCATGATCTATCATGCCTTGTCGCTGCTGAGGGCCGAGACTGCTCCTCGCGGAGTTGGTGAAGGCCTTCTGCAATCTCCTTTTGTTTTTCCTTTTCGTCGAATTGTCATTATAGAAGTCGGGGCAGCCGGATGCGATATTACAGGCAGGAGTTGTTTTTTCTCACACGTCAGGGCGGTTCTCACGATTTCTCACGATTTCCTTTTCCTTTGCTCTAGTGGGCGGTCGCGGATAGTCATTTTGGGGCAGTACGCCTAGTTGGCAGCTACAATGTAAATAGACAGACCTATAGAATTCAAGAGTTAAATTGTTCAGCATTTACGGGAGTGGATACACTCGATTGCCTTCGGCATCTTCTCTTCATTCTTAGTGTTCCCAAGAATGCATGACTTGCCGTGGAAGCGAGATGGTCTGATATAACTACAGTATCTACAGTATCTCTTTGTCTAAATGCCGACTCGGCTCGAGATACTTGGTCGATCCTTTACAAACCCACAATTCAAAGATGTGACGGTAGTCTAGCATAGCAATATTTAGTTTTCATTGGTCCCAATACTCTTGCCTACGGCTTTGCAAAGTACCCCCGGCCTGAGCCTGAGCCTGAGCCGGGCAGGCATTCAAAGATATCATGCTGCTCGCACTGACCACCACCAGTCTTCAACATACTTTGAGACATGATGCTCGAGCACGGACGTGGGAGCATGAAAGTGCATGTGATGGTATTATGCATGTTGCATGTCAGTATTCTCCTTCGGTATGTCTACGTGCATGTAGTTACATAACCCACATGTATGACTAAGGCAAGCCCTCGCCAACAGCGCCGGGCCGTGTCGGAGAAAGAATGCACTACTTGTAGGCAGGCTAGCAGGGTGCATGGATAGAACCACGTCTGGTTCCGCTTTTGGAAATGCGGCACAGCCCTTACGAAGTACGGGGACTAAATTGGTGTCAGTCGGCACTACTCAGGCCAGTCCGGCACTACACTAGGCATGCTACCTACTTGACGTAGCATCCACAGATTTAAGTAGGGCTGAATCTGTCAGACGCGTGCTTACTTATACAACTCGACGAAAAGAATAAGATCTTCGGTACTTGGCACCCTGCTTAGCCATATTTACGAGGGTATAGTGTATAGGATCCCTGCCCGCTTTACGGTATCTAGCAGAGAAGGTTGATGTTGGGCTGCATGGCACCATGCGTGCCTATTCCGGTGTCGCTGCGGCGCGTACACTAGTGTACAAGTAGACCGCGGCAGGGCTCCACTTATAGGAGCTAGGGAGGGTACGGGACCGAGTTCCATCGTCTCGTGCTAGTGGTAGCCGTGACTGGGGCGTGTGCGACACTAGAGAGGAAGCGCCGCGTTGAGTCCCGACGGACAATTCCGGATAAGTGTACGAAGTACGAAGGAGGCACCAGAGAGACGAAAAGGTACAGTCACTTACAGGCCTACTTTTATCGCAACAAATAAACTATGATACATGAACATGGTAATACTTACTATGTATCTGATACTACTCGGTATTGTAGTACATAGTAGTACATAGTAGGATAATTATTCTTATTTTATGATAAAGATTTTAAACTTATAATGCATTGTTCATGGAGCTTGTATACAAAGTACTTCGTGGGTTATCAGATAAATCTTGCGACAGGATACAAAGTACTGGTCTATACGATTGCAGGGATATCCCTGGGAACCTTATTATAGGCTAGCAACTACCTACCTATAAGGCTTGTTGGAAGCCCCTCTGGTTGTGCATGGGAATTGTTACAGAATTGCGCGACTCCTTATGATTATCAATTCTCGGGGGGATGAATGTACCGAAATCTTGCAAATGAATAATTGCAGACGTTTTGGGGGAAGAATCGGGGAGGTCACAAGCGACAACTCAAATAATATGTCAAGGGTGATGAAAATTGTGCACCTTCTTTGTCGGAGCAGCGGAGTTCTTTGCGCGAGCGTGCTATCGCAAATGCCCCGTTATTCGTTTTAGTAATCCATGCAAGGGTAGGTACGCAATCCGCGTGTTACAGCGACTACGGAGTCTCGCACTTTTAAAATTGCGGTTCAAACAAGCCACACAATTTCCCGAGCATTCTTGCTTAGCTAAGGTAGAATTACTGGGCATGCGACGCCGACCGCCGTCTGTGGGTCCTGTGATGTCACCCCATCGCTACTGCGTACTCATATGTACTGCGTACTTACAGTACCTACCTACATGTGGGAACGTGCATATGCTTGGGTAGGTACCTCAGGTACTTCGTAGATAAAAGTGACTTGGAAGGTGGCATGCAAATCAGACCTGGCCCAATGCACGTGGTCGTGGGCCAGGTACAGTACGCCCCAAAGCCATCTCATACCTTATTTCTCACCTTATTTCTCACCTTATTTGGCGGATCCCCCCAGTCAGTCAAAGGCATTAAAGCGAATAGAGGCTTTCAATCTTGATTACTTTGTACCTAGGTAGGCTACATGGTGTGTAAACGAACGCCTTCTTATAAGTCGCTAAATAAGCTGACGTGACTATGTGCCGCGCCGGTTTACCTAAAAAGTCTAGACAACAAAAAGAAGACGAACTAAGGCCTGTAAGGGGGACATGAGGCAATGATGTAAGTTATGATTGTAGCCGTATGCTCAAGGTAACCGAGTGATCATCTCCAACTGCTATCTCCGACAAAGCTGTGTCCACGATGGAACATACAAGCGTCCTGAGGTTTCTCCTCGAACATGTTACGGAATAATTGACGGCTTCGGGATTTCGGCTAACGTCTGTTACCTGCGACTGATCCCTAACGCCGCTAGTGTCTATATACGAGCGCCGCTGCTCCCCACCCGCGCCAAACAGGCAGTCAAATGTGGTGCTCGTGTCCGTAGGGATCCCAGTTGCGGACGAGCTAGGAGGAGACGGCAGGGTGGCCTGGGGAAATGATGGCAAGGCGCCCGAGTTCTCCCATCCCATCCTTGGCAGCGGACTAGTGCAGTGGTTGTGAGTGTTGATTGTCGCCATGTCCGTCTGTTCGAGAAGTGGGTCGTCAGGTTGCAGCGTCCACTCATCAGGATACCCGGTCGGGGTCGGTGTGGGAAGGTTTGGGAATGCCTGAGGAGAGGGCATCATCGTGGGTGTTCTCTTTCCTGTCACACCACGCTTCGCGCGCCGCATGAGGAGGGAATGGCGGTTCTTGAGTGCCAGAGGCGCACGAGACTCGAGGTGATTGCTGGCGAGGAACTTCCAATTACGTCCATATACCTCGACTAAATGCAGCAGGAGCTTGTCCTGCGAGGGTTGAGATTAGCAATCAAAAGAGGGCTTGAAACTGACGCCGGTCCCTTACATAGCATGTGCAGCTGTGGGAGATCCGGAGTTGCGCAGCTGGGCTTGGGAGAGTGAGCGACTTACTTCGATGGGTGACCACGGGCTGTGGTCCAGCTCCGGGTTCAAGTTTTCGTTCCATCTCTTCGCGCATTGGTCGCCGTTCCGCGTCACGACGTCGGTAGCTACAAGAACCCATCTGGTACCATGCCGGTCTATCGCACTCCTCAAACGGTCATCTTCTTCGGCAGACCACGTGCCGGTGTTATAGTTGGAGTTCTTCTGCATTGTAACACAAAATATTGGCGTAATTTAAACTCTTGCATTTCAGTTGTATCGATTCGAGGAACATCCCCCCCCTTATAAGTCATCTTCTTAGCATTACATTACTACTAGTAGGTACATTCGATCCTCACCCCGGTCCCACGGTGTAGGCGCGACGGCATGTAGTAGTGTGGCGTACATAAGCTGCTCCAATCGTGTAAACCGTATTGGCTAACCAACACGTCCGATAAGAACCCAGGCCCAGGGTTCTTCGCAAATAGGCAACTAGGTGCCCCTGAAGACGTTCGATAATCGCTTCGATTCTGGTGAGATTATCGTGAGATTCGTAGATGATATACTGCCGATGCTTTACCTCGAGCATGCCTCAGTGCTTACGCCCTTACGAACACGACCGTAAATACCATGCCCGTGGTTTCAAGGGCGCCACAAGGCTGTGGCCCACACCGCTATTTAGAAGCAAGATGTGTAGTGATGATATATCAAGATCGCCTTATCGGGGATTGCCTTATCTGTAGTTCTGGGATTTCGCCTCATTGCTCCTCCCGAAACGTGCCTAAAGACTTGTCTTACTAAGTAAGTACCGTAGATCAGGATCATGCTGACTTGAAGGGACTGATCAACATCTGGGCAGGGAAGCAGATAGAGACCATACATAGGGTGTACCTATAAGTCTTACAAAGCTACCCGCCAATCATGTCTCGGTCCGGGTTCTGCAGCTAGCATTGCTTGATTTGGCCAAAGTACCCAGGTACTTAGGAGCTGAATTGGAATAATAAAACAAAAGAATCGACTATTTGCTATTTTCCCAGATTAGATAATTATTGGGCGGATTATTGATCCGAGGATTAGTGGGCAGAAAAGAGACATATATCTATCCATGAGTGCCGCGTTCAAAATCCACTTTCACCTCCTCACATGTCCTGTTGGCAATAACCTCAACACCACCTGCGATACTCACCTTCCTCTGTATCATTCTTGCCGTACAAAGTTAGGTGCTGCTCAGCACTCCCAACCTCAACATGTCGATGTTCATTCAGTACCGTGAATTGCTGGACTCCGTAAAGCAGGATCTCGGCAGCTTACCGTCGGACGCCAGAGAAGACGGCCTCGGAACCTCAACACCAGACGGCAACACGAGTGAGAACACGAGCCTACCTGCGACTGAGAAGACGAGCCTACCTGCGGGTGTTACCCTTGCACAAGCCGAGCAGGGCGACGGTCCCGTTTCTTTCCATGTTGGCTGGAAAGAAGGGGATCCTTTGGATCCTCACAACTGGAGTCGGGCGAGGAAATGGAGGGCCACAGCCCTTGTGTGTCTCATTGCTATAGCTGTCACCATTCCCGGAACCATCGATGCACCGGTCTCTCGCGAATTCAATGCGCACTACAGTGTCGGGGAGGTCAAAGGCTCCCTCACGACAGGTAAGCCCATTGGTCCTTTAATATCGTCCCAATTTTTTATACGCTGAGAGTATTTGTTGACAAGACCTTGGATAATAGGTATTTACCTGATTGGTGTTGGTATTGGATCAATCTTTGCGGCGCCATTCTCCGAGACATTCGGCCGAAACATGGTTTACTTTGTCTCCATGCTCCTCATGATGGTCTTCATTCTGGGCAAGGCGTTGGCCCCGAACTTCCCCGCAGCTGTTATCTTTCGATTTCTGATCGGCTTCTTCGGAGCGGCGCCCCTGACCGTTGGTGGTGGCACCGTCGGCGATCTATGGAACCCGCTCGAGATCACATTCACGTTGCCCTTTGTTACGATGACTTCGTACGCGGGACCCGTGCTTGGACCCATCATTGGCGCATATCTTCCCAACATCGGCTTCCGCTGGGCTGATTGGCTCTCCCTGATTATCGCAGGCTCCGTCTTCGTGGTCGCCCTCCTGTTCCAGCCGGAGACCTACGGTGCTTTGTTATTAGAACGCAAGGCCAAGCACTACCGAGATCTCACAAAGGATGCACGATACAAGGTCGCCGATGCCTCACACCATGAGTCGCTAGGGCACCGCCTAGTGGTCAATCTTTACCGCCCATTCCAGATGACCTATACCGAGCCAATCATCATGATCTTCTCGTTCTACCTGATCATTCTGTACATTGTGCTCTTCACATTCTTGGAGGGATACCCATACATTTTCAGCAGAGTCTATGGTATCTCCGACTCGCTCACTTTCCTCATCTGGATTGCCATTCTGGTTGGTGATTTTGTCGCCATTGGCCTGATTCCCATCGTTCACGGCTGGGTTGTCAAGGCGGCCGTGAAGGCCGAGGCAGAGGGAGGTGCACTACAAGCGGAGGTGTGTCTCTACTTCGCGATGCTCGGCGCTTCGGTTCTGATGCCTATCTCGCTATTCTGGATGGCCTGGACGTGCTACCCCTCCGTCAGCATTTGGGCGCCCATCATCGGCTCCTTTGTCTTCGGCTACTCGCTGGTCGCTATCTTCACAACCACGTACATGTACATCGTCTTTGTGTACTTGAACTACGCTGGTTCCGCTCTATCCTTCATGACCTTCAGCCGCTACATCATTTCGGGTGCCTTGATCCCGGCTTCGGTTCCGTGGTACGAGAACCTGGGCCCTCATTGGGTTCTCACCATCGTCGGCGTCTTGGCCACCTTCATGGCGCCGGTACCCTTTGTCCTGTACAAGTACGGCCACCAAGTTCGTGCCGCTAGCAAGCAAGTCCAGAACAAGTCCTAAATGAGAAAAGTCATACCCACCCACATATACCCATGACTTTCATCCCTTGGTGACCTATACACTAATTTTACTGGCACCGCGGTCTATCTACGTTTGTAAGGGGCCTGGCGCGATACAGGGGGCCGGTGATGTGATGTTGCGACAAGAGCGGACGTGCCAATAGTCCGCTCGGTAAATAGATCAAATGATTGGTTGGTGATTGGATTCTTTGTTTTCAGCTCATACTGTGGGTCAATCACCAGGTAACAGGGGCGTCCTGCAGACTGTTAGTCGGACGAAACGGAGGAAGTTAACTAAGTGGACCACGGCAATCGGCAAACCGGGATCCTTTTTACTGCATATTTAGAAAGAGCGTTTAGAAAATAGGTTAATATAATTGATAGACATTACACGGATGTTCAAATTCCATCATAAGAGTCTCTTTTTTTCTCTGTCTACTTCTATGGGATACATCGCTTTCTGCCTGGAGCGCGTCACTTGAGCGTGACGGCTTCAAGATCAGCTGATGAATGGTTGGCGTTGTGTTTTCCATGCGAATGATGCATCAGGCATACTTCGTAAGCAGTATCGACTTTCGGTTTTCCCCTAGTCTCAACCACGAATCTCGATCTCATGTTGTGGCTCAACGTGTTGCACCAGCGTGTTAACACAGGCTAGCTGTCGCACCTTTAATTACATAATACACAGCTGTCGGTGGTGGATTACCTCGCCTTGACCCAACCAGGTACTTAACATAGGTTAATTAGCATGAATAGTCCATCTCTTCCGCATACAGTTAGTGAAATGAGGCTTGAGCGAACCCTGCAATTGGGTGGTTGTGAAGATAACTAGCGCTGCACCTCACGTGAATCGGATTTGAAATGTACATATACTAACTCCGTGGCTCCTATGAGCTAATGCAGACGGGCCGCATGCCTATCCACACCCTAGACGCCAGATAAGTGTGCATTCTCCTGTCAGGTTGGCTGTCGCCTAGCCGCCTAGCAGTAGTTTCATGCAGACCTGCATTAGCTTGCAGGATGATATAGACTGACAAGGGTCTCCTTGGCAGAGGTATACCTTATCAGTCTCATCTGTAGATTAGGTAAGAGTGGAAACCGGCCGAAACAGGGCCTCTATAGGCTGTATTAGAGGCTCAATTAAAATACTGTGTTCCTAACTCTGGGCTGACTCCGGAGGAATGCCAAGGCCCAAGGAGACGTGGGTTCTATCCCCACACCATTACATCAACTAAGAAATGGGATCGTATGCCAAGTGCTAACACAGTTAAATGAGTGCAAACAGGGGCAAGATTACAAAGTTGTGTACTGCAGGCGTATTTGGAACTGTCAAGCCGTTTTGGCTTAAAATAGGTAACTCCGAAAGAAGGCTTAGTAGGTAGTTCGAGATGACAGTCATGTTTCGATGAAACCAGTTGCTGTTGAAGAATTTGCGGCTCTACCTGCCTGTCCGTATAGGACAAGTAATGCTATGACCGAATTAGGAAAACCAGTGGCCAACATAACTTTACAGCAACCATGAAAATATCAGACAAGTAAGCTGAGGCAAGAATATAAAGGGAAAATGATCCCTAGTTATCCTAGTATTACGGTGTGTTCCTGATCTAAAAAAGTTTCGCAAAGGGAACAGAAGCACAGCATGGCTACATTCTTGATATTTGGTATGATCTATCCCGAAGTTTTAATAACCCACGCTGACGGAAGAGCAAAGGAAATGGCTGGATTGCCAACCAGTTCAAAGACTTGCTCGAAGGTCAGGGCAAAACTGTGGTTATGTCCAAAGCTCGGGTTGAGAACCGTGAGCAAGTCTTGGAGTAAGTCAGTTCTCTTTGAATCACAATAGTCGAATACTAGTGGCTTGGCACATTCAATATTCCCAAAAGGACTGAACATTAGAATAATGTCAGCCATGTTGCATCTTTACTCGCGCGCTGACATGACAATAGCGACTTGAAAAAGCATAAGCCCACCAACGTAATCAACTGCGCGGGTGAGCGTGGCACACCCAACGTTGACTGGTGCGAGGACCACAAGGTCGAGACTTTGCGGACCAATGTCTTGGGTGCACTCACCGTCGTGGATGCCTGCTTCACGACAGGGACCCATGTCACCCACATAGGGTCTGCTTGTATCTACGATCTTTCGGAAGATGAGATGAAGGCGCACGCACCTTTCAAAGAGACTGACGAGCCCTATTTCCAGGGCTCGTGGTACGGACATACTCGCCTTCTGAGCGAGCAGTCCATTCGCCACTACCCTAACCTCCTTTTGCTGCGAATCAGACTCCCAGTCGCAGCCGATTTGAACAAGCAAAACCATTTGACAAGGCTGTTGAAGTTTGCAAAGATTGTTGATCAGACTGGGGTAAGACTGAATAATACCTTCCCTCCAACTGGTTCATAAATATTCTATGTCTACGGCTAACATGAAACCTTAGTCTGCTACAATATTGCCCAACCTTCTCCCAGCAGCCATCCTCTTGATGGATCATAAGGAGACAGGCATCTACAACCTGGTAAGCAGACTAATATTCTTTCACCTGTAGACGATTCATCAAAATGGCGCTGTTGCTAATGAGATGACCGTACAGGTGACACCGACTGAGCTCAGCAACCATATGATAATGGAATTGGCCAAGAAGTACATCCGACCAGAACTGAAGTGGGAGACATTCGGGCACACTGAGATGTTGGCGACCTACAAGGCGCCGCGAGCCAATTGCGTTATGGATGCGACCAAGCTAGTGACAAAGGTTAAGGAATACGGGTATGAGATCAAGGGGCCCCGGGACGCTCTCGAGGAGGTATTTCAAACCATGGCACAGAAAGGCTACAAGTAGTCTGGCAGGGGAACGTCTTCGTAATGTACGTATGTTTAATGATATAGAATTCATCATTAGACTCTAGTTTCGATGTGCAATCTTAGTTCTATGCGGCTATTTTACACGATTGGCATTATGTTGTTCAGTACGTAAAAATAGTCCAGATCCTTCAAGTTGTTTCATACTATTGATCAACATGACTGTAAGTGATTTACCGACAACACGTAGGCCAGGTCTCAACAGACAACCAAACGAAATACACACGCTCGATTCTACATTCATACAAAACGACCAGCTGCCCGATATGAACAGCCGGTCTGTACGGTAAGGTGGACAACAACTATTCTACCATAAAGCCGTCCTCGATGCTTCGTGATGGTCTTGTTGTGTTGCAATTAGGAGGCTCTGCAAAGCCGGTGGCTGGGCTGGATACTCTGCCACATAATTACACATCTGCCATATAGTGTAGAAGTCCTACCTCACCTAGTGTACTCTGGACTTGTTCCATAACCTAATTCAATATAGGGTACATCTACCTACACTCATAATCTCGACATGTTTCACGCTGACGATGTCTGAGATGCCAACTGTGGCGGCATGCAGTCAAATCTTAGTAATTCGGAGTTAGCCCTATTCCACTTTTGCTGACAAACAAACCCGACGAGATCAACGTGCATGTATATGCATACACCAGACACTGCGGTTATCAATCTGTGGAGGGTCGGGGACCCACACGGCTCACTCCTGCGATCAGGTCTCGCCCCATGCAACATGCCCCCCCGGTAGGAAAATTGACATAAAATTGACATGGTTTGGACTCTGGCTTAGTGTCCGCCGTCCTTCAACGGGGTGATCACTGTGTAGCTTATTGAGGAAGACTTCAACGAGTCATGCCATTTGAAATGTAGTATTACTAAATCGATGACAACGCCTGTCCGTTGCCCGTCTTGTCTAGTATGTAAGTGCTGTGAAGTGCTTTTCTACCATCGTATCGGTATCATTATCCACGTCCTCTTCCTTTTGAGCCTGTCTTCAGTGTAAACCCTCATTCACCGTTACGTTATACTCCATGGCTGTTACGGAAGAGAAGTCCTTCACCCTCGGGCTCTTGGATTATATTCCACCTCTGAACTATGTCCGTCTGCTTTTCCCCCTGCCGTTGAAGGCCGGGGTCGAGTACAAAACTGTGTACAACGACCTTGTCGAAGCCTTACAGAAAACGTTCGTGCAGGAGCCGTGGGCGAACGGCAAGGTCTTCCGCCAGAGCAAAGACGCACCAGATTGGCGTCAAGGGCAGCTGGAAATTCGCTATTCTCCATACACCCTTGAGTCACCAAAACCGTGGCAGGTCCGGTACAAGGAGCTGGATACAGAATGGACGTACGAGGAGCTCCGAGACGTCGGGTTTCCCAGCGACGTCTTTGCTGAAGAAGATCTCCTCGATGCGCCCGCTTTGGGTGATGTGGACGGCGTGGGTGCCGATATTTTCGTGGCACAAGCCAACTTCCTCCCCGGCGGTTTACTCTTGGGCTTCACGACCTCCCACGCAGCCACCGACGCGGCTGGCATGCTTAACATTTGTCGCCTATGGGCCGATAACTTTCGAGAGCTCCACGACCGGGATGCGGGGGGCAAGGTTCACCCGTCATGGTTCACGCCAATAGACAATGACCGTAAACTCACCACCCGGATCGCCGACGAAGAGGCTAGCAAACGGACTAAGCCTGTTGACCCGAACGACGCGTGGCTAAGAACTCTCGTGTGCTTAGACGCGCCCCCTACTGGTCGGGCCGTGAACGGCCATAGCTCAAGCCCGGCACGGACAATGCTCAACCGCGTCATGTTCATCTCGAGCTCGGACCTCGCGGCTCTGAGGAAGGAGACCCTGGCCGAGCCACTACCGGAAGGCATGGCTGCACCATCAGCCAGCGACGCCATCAACGCGCTGCTGTGGCGAGGCGTCATGCGAGCCCGCGCCAAGTCGGCAGAGGCCCGATCGGTCAAGCTCGACCCCATCTCCGTTTTCGAGGCCCCGGTCGACGTGCGAGACCTGTTCGCTTCCGAATTCCCCGGCAACTTTCTCGGCAACTGCTGGCTCGTCAACAACGCACGCATGCCGCTGGAGGAGCTCATCTCTCCGTCAACGTCGATCAGTCGTGTAATGAGGGTCCTGCGAGAGGGCTCCGACCGACTGACCCGCCAGACCATCCACGATGCCTATACCCTGTTACAGACAACCCCGGACCTGGCTCGCGTCCAGGGCCGTTTCGTGGAGCGACCAGAGTCCTCCGACTTGTTGATCTCCAACGTCATCCACTACCCGCTGGAGTACCTCACCTTCGGAGACCGGTATCTGGACAACGGCGGCGTGCCACACGTGCTGAGGGTGCTTCACTCGCACTACGCGCCGAATGTGCGGCTGGCGCACATATTGCCGAGGAGCAAGACTCACGGAGGTGTGGAGCTGAGTGTAAACATGTTCGACGACGAGCTGGCCTACTTCCTCGAGGACGAGGAAGCGACCAGGTATCTGGTGATGCTTGAATCATAGAAGGGCTATAGAATACACTGGCGGGAGACTTCCGACGCATGTGACTAGCTAGATACATACTTAAGTAGTAGGTGACTTCTACACGTATGTACGAGGAACGTTGATTGCCGGAAATTCAGCTGAAAACCGAAGCGATATTATCAATATACACTACTTGGAAGCTCATATGAGACTTAATTTGTTAATTTGGTCAATATTGGATTAGTCTCGTTATCAGTCAAATTATGGCCCTTACAACCTTGCTATCTCGTCCCGTCATTTTGGTAAACATTAGGTAAGTACTTGTCACGTGACATATCCCCTGAAAGTGCTGTCGGTACCAGCAGGGTCCTCCGCCACCTGCTCTTCCAACTCACAGGACAATACTTCGTAGAATGCACTACAATATTACAATACAGTTCAATTCAATTCAATCCAATACAAGACAAGCCAGCACCCTGCAATGGATATCCTTCCACATGAATGCTTCAGTTGGAGCATGAAGATAGATCGGATTTCATCAAAAGTACAAAGTAGGGCAGCTGGATTTGCACGAGCAGGCAGCGCTAGGCATCCCAGATCTTCAATTGAGATGCCACAGACTCCAGAGTAAGAGAGACAGACAGACAGAGTAAGGCAGAAGGATGATATCAATGATTACCTACGCACCTTCAACAGATCACTGGAGCCAGACACGCAAGAGGAACAATTAATCGAACGTTGGCTCGTACTAACTGGGTCGATTAGAGGAGCCACGTTCGTTCTCGTGACGCGTTCCTCGACCATGCTATCGTTGGAAGCTGGCGCGGCAGGCAAACGAGCAATCCTGTCGGTTATTAAGGCATCCTCGACAAACAGTGCGACACCGTCCCGACTTATTCTCTTTGCGCCCCTGCGTGGTGTGACTAACTACCGTGCAGCTAAGGTCGTCAGCTCTGCGCCGCAGAACAGCATGGTCGAGGCGACTTGGTATCACAGTAAAACGACGCGCTGTTACTGTGTCCTACAGGGTATCGGCTCCTACCTATATCCGTGACACCGCTCCGTCTGAGTCCGAACCCGGATCGGTTGCACCTGCGTGCCAAGACCAATCCCGGTAGAGGCAGAGTTAACTCCGGATCTACAGAGTTGGTCCTCGAATTGCACTGTGCCGCACCCCATGGCGCACACCTAGCTGGTGCGTCATGATTTACTGCAGCCTGTCAGCAATAATCTTCAACTGCCAGATCCAACACGTTTTCTCACTTGAAGCGTGGCGCGTATCTTACCGGAGTACCTCGTAAGAGTCGTAAGAGTCGCGACTCTCTTGGATGAAGGCCACGACTCGAATATTGTACAGTAACAGAGTTAGGCATCCAGATGCATCATGCAAAAAGCATACTCTCAATATGGTGTCGGAACTGTCGATGGGCCGGACGTTGCCGGGCCCGTCAGAATTTGGTACCGAATCTGGTCTTTTAATATCACATACAAAGGCATCTGTCGGGACCAAATGCTGCGAAAAGACTGAAATCTCTCTAAGGCCAATTTAACATGGGAGGCACTGAATCTACAGATGCCATCGCAGTGGTGGGCTTAGCCCTCCGACTTCCTGGCAATGCCAATGACGTTGACAGTCTTTGGAAACTACTCGAGACGGGCGAAACTGCCTGGACGCCGGTGCCAGAGGACCGGTACAATGACGAGGTGGGTTGAAACTCAGCATGAAATCCGAGCCGAAGCAGACGATCGTGTAAACTCACATCTAGCAGGCTTTTTATCACCCCAATGCGGACGACCGCAACGGTACCAGCCACCACCCTGGAGGCCACTTCATTTCTGGCGATGTCCGCGACTTCGACCACGCTTTTTTCCAGCTCAATGGCGCCCAGGCTGCCGCCCTCGACCCTCAGCAGCGCCTTCTGATGGAGCTTTCCTACGAGGCCCTTGAGAATAGCGGCATCCCGCGCGAGAAGGTAGCCGGGACGGCCACATCTGTGTATACCGCTATATTCCCCCTCGATTACGAGCGCCAACTATACCGGGATACGCTAGACCTACCCACATACTACTCTACTGGTGTGGAAATGGCCATTCATTCCAACCGCATATCGCATGCATTCGACTTAAGGGGTCCGTCCATGACCCTGGATACCGCCTGCTCTGGGGGCTTGGCTGCGGTGCATCAGGCCTGCCTGAGCTTACGGAGCGGCGAATCGGATATGGCTCTCGCTTCGGCGTCCAATCTTCTTCTTAGCCCAGACCAAGCCATTGGTCTAAGCAATCTACATCTCCTGAGTGATACAGGAAGATGTTACCCCTTCGATGACCGTGGTAAAGGCTACGGTCGCGGCGAGGGTGTTGTTGTCCTAGTCTTGAAACGCCTCGCCGACGCTATCCGAGACAGAAATCCAGTGAGGTCGATTATAAGGGAGACCGCCGTTGGTCAGGACGGCTACACGCCTCGAGGTATCACGTACCCGAACGGCCAAGCGCAAGCCGACCTTGCCAGGGCTGCATACCGCCGTGCGGGCCTAAATCCGGAAGAAGTTCCGTATGTGGAGGCCCATGGCACGGGAACCAAGGCAGGTGACCGCGAAGAGCTCGACGGCATCGCCCAGGTGTTTGCTGGGGATCCAAGCAGCCGCACTATGCCGCTTCACGTTGGATCAATCAAAGGCGCCATCGGACACGGCGAAAGTGCTGCTGGTCTGGCTAGCATGGTGAAGGCCATCGCTATCTTAGACCGCATGCTGATTCCCCCTGTTGCCGGGTTTATTAACCCCAAGCCTGGCTTGCCTTTGGATCGGTTGAAGATTCCCACCAAACTCATGCCATTTCCACAGACTCCCGGCATTGTTCCTCGAGTGTCTGTTGCGAATTTCGGTTTTGGCGGCACCAACGGCCATGTAAGCCCCCCTTTCTCATTCACACTGAAGCGTCTTGTCCTGCTTGAAATATAGAATGATTTTGTATTAACGTATCACCAGGCCATTTTAGAAAGAGCACAAGTTCGGGAGAATGTCGAAGCTGAGGCTGTAGCCGTACCTCGCTTATTTGTTCTCTCTGCGAATAGCGCTTCATCGCTTAAGGCAATGATCAATGCCCATAGTGAATGGACCGCCCAACATCCCGGGGCACACATGGCTGACTTGGCATACACCCTTTTGCAACGTCGGTCTGCGCTGCCATATCGATTCAGCACTGTTGCCAAAGATGCCCCATCGCTGTTGGAGGCCCTTCGCGAAGGCGCCACTGCGCCGCCTCCTAAGTCGTCGACGGGTGACCATGAGCTTATCTTCGTGTTTACTGGTCAAGGTGCTCAGTGGGCTGGTATGGGCCGGGAACTTCTGACAGGCACGACATCAGTGTCTTCTGTTTTCCAGGACTCTATCCATAAATCGCGAGACATCCTGAAGGAACTTGGCGCTGATTGGAATCTCGAGACTGAATTACTCCGTGACGATAAAGAATCACGCCTGAACGAGCCCGAGCTGGCGCAGCCTGCTACAACGGCTGTCCAGATCGGCCTAATCGCGCTTCTCCGTAGCCTAGGGGTGCGCCCACAAGCTGTGGTGGGCCATTCGGCCGGTGAGATCGCTGCCGCTTACGCTGCAGGACGTCTGTCTCAAGCCACAGCTGTAGCCGTCGCGTTCTACCGAGGCTTCATGGCCGGCGCTGCGAAAAAGAAGGGGTTCGGAAACGGTGCTATGCTTTCAGTTGGCCTGCCCGCAAAAGATGCCGAGCCGTATCTTGAAGGGCTGACTAAAGGTCGCGCAGTTGTTGCGTGTATCAACAGCCCTAAGAGTGTGACCATCTCAGGTGATGCAGATGCCATCGATGAGGTGGATAAGCGCATTGAGGCAGCGGACGACGGTACATTCCATCGCAAGTTGCTGGTCCAAGCGGCCTATCATTCCCACCACATGCGCGCTGTCGGAGATGATTATCGCGCTCTCCTTAAAACCGTGACATTTGACAAGGAAGCCGAACCGTCCCAGGATGATGTCATGTTCATCTCTTCCGTTAGGGGCGAGGCCAAAACATCCGGCTTCGATGCTGAGTATTGGGTCTCGAACTTGGTGTCTCCTGTCCTCTTTTTGGACGCAGTCCAGGTCCTTGCCACAACGCGTCATGAGACGCAGCCCGGTGTCCATAGGTGCTTCGTCGAAATCGGGCCCCACCCAGCACTCGGTGGACCGGTCAGGCAGATTATTCAACAGCAGAGTATGCCAAAGATCACCTTCGACATTCAAGCGTCCTTGCAGCGTAAGGTTGACGCAGTCACAAGCCTGCTAACTCTCGCCGGAAAACTGTTCGAAAGAGGCTTTCAATTCCAGAAGGCCGCCTTGACATCACTTACACCAGGAGAGGACTCGGCCGTTGTACTGCATGATCTCCCATCGTACGCGTGGGACCATTCGATCAAACATTGGCACGAGTCGCGCGCCTCCAGAGAGTATCGCCTGAGGAAGGAGCCATATCACGACCTGTTGGGTGTGCCAGTTCCCCATGGAACGGACCTTGAGCCACGGTGGCGCCATTTCCTCACTCGATCAAGCAACCCATGGTTGGCAGACCATGTCATTGATGACTTGACCATCTTCCCGGGCGCTGGTTACATTTGTATGGCGATTGAAGGAATGGCTCAGCTTGCTCGTCACCGCTTCCCAGAGAGCTCGATTGAGACGGTAGCGCTGCGTAATATCGCGTTCAAACGCGGTCTGGTGATTGGTGATGCGCAACGTATTGAGACCCAGCTGCGCTTCAAACCACACGCGAACTCAGATACCACTTTCGACTTCGCGGTCGTCGCGCTCTCGGATGAAGGCCAGTGGTATGAACATGCCACTGGTGTTATCGAGGGTGTGTTGACAGGGGAAGATGCAACGGCTCCAATTGGCGAGGAGGGGGTCCCAACGACTTCGGATGAGAGCGAAACCCTGCCCAAAAATGAGCTCTATCAGGAGTTTAAAGACCTTGGAAACTATTACGGCCCCTGTTTTGCTGGTCTAGATTTTATTACCATGACGAAGGATTCTGCACAGTCCACCTGTTCGTTTAAGATCCTGGATATCCAGTCAACCATGCCAGCTAAGCACCAGCGCCCACACTTCATCCATCCCTCCACCCTCGACATCATCTTCCAGACGGCAATGCCTCTTGCCAGCCGGCGCCTGGGCCCTGGCTCTCTCATGCCAACCCGAATCGACGAGCTGCTAATATCTGTCAACCCTTCCTTGAACAAGGTTGGCTCTAAGCTGGACACGTCAACGCTTATTACATCGGCTTACTTCCGTACCGCTGTATCTGAAACGACTGTCTGGGGCGGTGGCAAGAAGACGCTCTCGATCACTGGCATGGAATGGAGAAGTCTGGCGAGAAATCTTGCAGACTCCGGCGATGCTGCTAAGCAACGTGACCTGTGTTACGAATTCAAATGGCAGGCCGATGCTGAGTTTCTACGGGCCGAAGAGTTGTCAAAGACACCCGTCTTGGCCGACATCGTGGCGCAAATCAGCCTGAAGCGACATGGCTTGTTAGTAGTTGGTCTTGGTGCGGGTATAGACCTCTCTGAGGAGCTACTCACTGCTTTAGAAGTCGACAACAAGGTGACCTCGTATGACTATGTCGATGCCGCACCAGGTCGTTTCGATGAGGGCTCAAAACGTCTCGAGGCATTCACGCCGGAGTTCCACATCCTCCGACCGGAAGCAGATCCTACAAAGCGCGGGTTTGAGCTGAATAAGTACGACGTCGTGCTGACTGCGGCTGGGAAATGGCTCAAACAAGCCTCGAAGTTTGTCAAACCGGGCGGCACAATTCTACTCGTCATGACCGCGCGAGAAGCGAAGAGCGGTACTTGGCAGAAGACCCTACGTGAGGCATCTCTGGTAGAGCAGCTGAAGACACTTAATCATACTTCAAGCAAGTTGATTGTAGTAGCCAAATCAGTCACAGCGCAGCTACCAGGAAATGTCCACATCCTCACACATTCTGGAAACGAGACGTCCACTTGGGCCTCGGTAGTCAAGGATGGACTAAGCGCGCTAGGGGCTTCCGTGTCGATCGGACCCCTGAGCGTGGATGCTGCCAAAACTGCGTTGAGCAACAACAGTACCGACATTGTGGTTGTCGCGGATGACCGGGCCGACTTGCCCATAATTGGCGATAGCGACGCTTACCCAGCCGTGAATTGGCTCGTACAGCAGCGAGCCTCTCTTCTGTGGATCAGCCCCGACAGTCCCGTTCCATTCCACCAACTTGAGGGCTTTGCCCGTACAGCCCACTCCGAGAATGACGGACTACGGCTCACAACGATCCACGTTTCCTCCAGCCTTCTTAATGAGAAGACCGACCTCGAGCGCCTCGTCGAGGTAACAGCCACTGCGGTGTCTCGGGTAGCGGATCTGGCTTCACCTCATGAGGAGCGTGAATACTGGATTCACAAGAACAAGGCCGTCATGATCCCACGTCTACAACATAGCGACGAGTTCAACAGTGCCATCGCCGGCGGTGACCAACATATTCGCAAGATCGAATCGTGTAGCTTCAAAGATATTTCACGACCTTTGGTCCTTGGTCCCGGCGGGTCGTCACTCTTTGTTCACAAGGACGAGCTTTCCACCACCCCCCTTGCAGATGATGAGATCGAGGTTGAGACCGAAACAACTACTCTCCCAAAGATAGGCTCAGCTGCACTTTTGGGTCAATATGTGGGCGTGGTTGCGCGGCTGGGTGCCAATGTCAAGTCCCTGGCAGTTGGAGATCGGGTAGCTGCTCTCTCTCCTGTGCTAGCTGCTAACCTGTTGCGTGTACCGGCCACCCACGCTAGTGTCCTTTCACCAAATGCTTCGTCGACTGTAGCCTCGATGCTACTGCTGCATGCTAT
Source organism: Nemania serpens (assembly GCA_022578855.1). Lineage (NCBI taxonomy): Eukaryota > Fungi > Ascomycota > Sordariomycetes > Xylariales > Xylariaceae > Nemania > Nemania serpens. The sequence continues at coordinate 162,241 of MU396758.1, forward strand.
GGCGGTTTCGTATGCTTTCTCTAAAGTCACACCACTTCCCGCGAGAGGTGGAACCGTGTTGATACATGGTGCTCGCACGGCTACTGGGCGTGTTAGCATTGCCCTTGCTCGATCTCTCGGTGCACGCGTGGTGGTAACAGCAGCGGACTCGGCCGAGGCCCAGCTGTTGAAGGAGCAGGTTGGTGTCGATGATGCCGACATACTCGTGGCTCGCCACTCGGTTAATCGGCACTCAGCGCGCCAAGTTTTAGCAGATGGACTCGATGCCATTATCCAGGCGAGCGAAGACTCTGTTCCCCTTGAAGCTCTACTGTGTGTGAAACAATTCGGCAATGTCTTGTTCATTGGCAATGCTACACCCGTCGAGTTAACCGCACAAGCCAACGTACCTGACAACGTATCCTTCCACTTTATTAACATTGGCGCTCTTATCGAGGCTCGCTCGGACCTGACTCCCTCTCTTGTCAAGGAAGCAACGTCTATTCTCGAACACGTTCCTCTAGCTGGATTTAACGTCCCCGTTCGTGACATTGCTGAAATCTCAGAAGCAGCTCGGTTGGTCAACACCGGTGTTTATGAACAGGTTGTGCTTGAGGCGCACTCCGACTCCACTGTCGAAGTTCTGCCGCTAGCTAAACCAAACCTGTGGGCGAGAGAAGACGCCACTTACGTGATCGGTGGCGGTATGGGTGATTTTGGTCAGAGATATCTGTCCTTCATGGCGCGTCGCGGTGCACGACATTTAGCCACAATCTCGCGTCGACCAGTCGACGCTGAGACACGCCGCGCAATTCAGGAAAGGCTAGACGCTATCAGTCCTGGTGTCCACCTGTACCTCATCCAGGGAGACGTAACATCTGAGGCGAGTCTGAAAGCATGTGCCGAGGAGCTATATCGACAAGGCGCCCCTCCAGTCCGCGGAATACTTCAAGCCGCAATTGTCATGAACGTAAGTTTCCCACCATCTCTGTCATCACCTGTCCTCTCCAACCAGTTCATATCTTCGAATGCTAATATTGTTTAGGATCGGCCCATTGAGCGCGCCACCTTTGATGACTTCAGGAGTGTCACTCGTATCAAGATGGACGGCACGTTGGCATTGTACAAGACCTTCGCATCGAAGGACTTGGAATTCTTCCTGTCATTGTCTTCGCTCAGTAGCGTGGTCGGTGCCCGCGCTGCCGGTGCTTACAACGCTGGTAACGCAGTACAAGATGCTCTCGCCACTGAAGGGTGGGACAGGTCTGCTTTGGGACAAACTCGGTTCTTAAGTGCCAACATCGGCTGGAGTCAAGACGCAGAGATGTTTGATGGTGAAGAGGCAAGGCAGAGCGCTCTAGGCCGCGCCGGTTTCAGCCTCATCACAAAGGATGAAATTAACCGATACTTCGATCACATGCTCGCTGTTGCCAGGGATCCAGACTCTAAATTCTCTCAAGTGGTCATCGGGTTCGACGTTGAGTCACTCGCTGGGACAACAGCTATCAATGGTAACATAGCCTCGGCGCTCTTCAATAAGGTCCGTCATGCCCGCCACGACGCCGGTGGCGAGAACGGCGATGGCGAGGCCGGGAACAAGGAGACGTTTGAAGACAGGATCGCCACAGGCGATGCTGAGGCGATCGTCGACTTCATAGCGGAGGCGATAGCGCAGCAGTTGGCACGACTCATTGCCGTGGAGGCATCCAGCATCGACATCCGCCAAGGGTCCATGCTCTCACTGGGGCTGGATTCGCTGGTCGCCGTCGAGCTGCGCAACTGGGTGATGCGCCAGTTCAGCGCACCCCTGCAATCGTCCGAGATCTTGGCGAAGCAGACCATATACGACCTGGCTGGAAAGATCGCCACGCGTTCCGAGAAGATGACAGGGGCTCAGGCCTAGATCTTGTAGATAGAACTTTTTGCACGTTTACATGTTCTCCTGGCTCTACGGTCCAAAGTCCAAAGGCCGTGGTTCATGGTTTCATGAGACGACGTATGATATAGAAATTCGTTAACTGTTTTCGTACCAATCAATCATTCAATATCACACATCACGCTCTTTTTGAGATGTATATTTGATGAGTTATGGCATGAGCTGTACTTTGACTTGGTAGGAGATAGGAGGTAGCTTATCACGAGGTTTGACTGAAATTGGTACCTGCGCTTCTGTTATGGAATGCTTGTACATTAGTATGCAAATTGAAGTTTTAGGGACAGGAACATGTAGCATTATCTTCATATATCTTTACTCTCTCGTAAGTAACGATAACCTTATCACTACCCGGTTCTATATCGCATTATTCGAGCGTCTTAGCCCGCGCCGAGACACCTTTTGGACACGTGCCATAGCGCGTGTACTGGCAAGATGGTCAAGCTCGAACTCATCATAAGCATGGCAATTCTGGGGAACAAGACCACTTTCGGACGTGGCTACGTGAGTGAAGCGGATCCCGAGAAATGCACCTTTAGTATTTTGTAGTAATTATCGTGAAGTTGAGGAGCTGTTGGATGCGGGCAAGCTGAAGACTCATCTAGCGAGAGCTCTGCCTGGGAAAGACGATGGTATCATGAAGTGATCACAAAGGTTGGGGCCCAAGCAGGTTTCTGGAGAGAGTCCAATTGTACAGTCAGATGGATTAGTCACGCTTGATACAATGCGCGGCCCATATCTCGCGAATAGCATAGCTAGCACTCCCACTATTGCTGTTCTCTTTCGCCTTGCCTCTTAACTCCGCCTGCCCAATCTAGCCCTTTCGCTTCTTCCAAATAACAAACCACGGACATCTCCTTACGATCTCTGACCGCAATGCGGACATGATAGCACAAAGTTGTCGAATACGTTTCCATCGGCACGCTCGTGAACTTCATCGGGCCTGCAAGTACGCACGACAGACCCATCCACCACAACGAAGGGAATGCAAGACAGCGCCGTCGGGTAAGGGCCCCAACCCCACGTATCTTGGCCACCCTGGAGCCACTCCTTCCCCAACGATGACCGCATAGTATACCACTTGATGTCCCGGGCTGAAGGAAAGTCGACACAAAACCCCTTTGGATCACTCGGTATCCAATTATCAAAGAGGAAATCGCTTTCAAACGTGAGCTTCATCTCGCCCCTCCACCGAGGCGTCTCGCCGTGTTCTTCCATGACTACCACCATCTGACACCTCTTGGCGTCCGCTCTGTGCTTGCGCCAGCGTCTCCAGAGCCTCTTCGTATCAGAAGCGAGCATGCGGACCGGCCATGTCAAGGAGCGTGCTCCGCACGGCCACCGCGTCCTCGTCAGCGTGCTGCTTGGGCTGGCTATGCCCGCCTCGATAGCATTCGCCATAAACTTCTCCGTACCTGGTCGTGTCTCTTGACACTCACGGTAGTTTATGTGGTATTTGTTGCGGTTTGACGATCGTTCCATGAGCAGGTCGCTATGATGCATATAGGGGATGTAGGCCTCGCTTAGCCATTCCATGTTCCAGCGTCTCTGCCATGGGTTGAGTCCTGTGGGCTCCGCTATGGTAGAATTGGAACTACACTGCGAGTTGGGCATAACACATGGGGGCTCCAGCCATGCTGAAGCGGTCAAGTCCGTCATAATTGGGGGTTTTTGATTTCTTATAAGGAGGTATATCTTGTGCGGCAACTTGTACGTTGCGCGGGAATAGGTACGTCGCGCGAGAAAAGGTACGTTGCTCGGACGTAGGTTTGTTGTGTATGAATAGACGTATGTTGAGGGAAGGGAACTAAACTTGGTAGGTTACAATGAGGGGAACCCTTTTTAAGAGATAAGAAAGAGCTACATAAATAAATAGCTTTTTGCCTCCAGGTCATCTTTAGGTTTGGTGACGAATAGCTCCACGAAACTTTTAGGCCAAACGGGACAGGGAAAGGCACCCGTATCGACAAGGCAAATACATCATGACGAGCCTAGTTGCCGTGAGCCTGTCGTCGAAATGTCCTTTCAAGTCTAAGTCTCTCGTCGAAATTGGTGTGCTTGATGGTGTGCATTTGCACTGTTTTCTGGGCTATATGCAGGCGTACCGTAGGATATGCAGCTAGGTGACGTGCCGCGCGAACTACAACAGTGCTAGGTATGGTGCCGCTTTTGCGCTGACGTGTTTGATTATGTAGAGCTACGAGCTGGTCCTTCATGCTGTGAAGAGCCGTGATCTGCTTCGACGATGTCTTAGTCATCGTCCGAGTCGTCATCACTTGAGTTGACGTCGACGACGGAGATGTAGCAAAGTCCGCACTCTCTGCAAGAATTGAAGTATAAATCTAAATTTTTAGTATTCGCTATTCGCTACTCGCTATATAATTATTTTTATGCTAATGATGAACCAACGGAATAACAAAACTCCCAACAACCGCAACCAGCAACCCCGCTGCGGCGACAGCAAGCGACCAAGCCGCCACCTGCCCCTCCCAACCAACCTCCTTACACGCCACCGTTGTGTATTGTTATTGTTGTTGTGGTTGTCCATCTTCTTCTTGTTGTTGTTGATGATGTTGTTGTCGTTGTTGTCGCTGTTGTTGCTGCCGTTGTTGCCGCCGTTGTCGTTGTGAGGCCGGTCCTGTGCGGAGCAGCGAGCACTATTGGCCAGAACTTGAAGCAGGCTCCTCTTTAGCGTATTCGAAATCAATGGCGACCAATTCTGCTAGAACGTTTCTGTCGATAAGGTGAAGAGCATACGTGTCAAAGATAGTGGAGTAGATGGCTTGATGGGTTGCATTCAAGGTGAAGAAGAAGAGTCGAGTCTATCCTATAGACCTGAGATATCTAGTACAATATATACCCAATAGGTTGTGGAGCGTATCCACTACATTCAACAGTTGCCGACTCGCCTGGTACGACAGGGACATTCTGGCTAGGCAAGGTTGAAGCGCGTTGTGGCAAAATGGCGCCAACTGCTGCCCCCCGAATAGGGGCAGACGTGATGGTAGTGCTGGTGGTGGTAGTGCTAGTGGTAACACTTCTGTTGCCGGTGCTAGTGCTGTTGCTGCTGCTGGTGCTGCTGTTGGTGCTAGTGTTGGTGTTACAGGATAGTTGTGATTGCGTTTTCTAGTCCTGCCTAATTTTCGATCGTTAGTTAAAGATTAAGTAGCTATTGAATTTGATTAATAAGAGATTATTACCGCTTGATAGCACAGTTAATCGGGGATTATTTCCACGTGATAACCAGCCCGGGGGAGGGGGTAATATCCGCTTACAATAGCAAGCTGGGTCTCCTTACAGCAGCAGCACCTGCAACAGGAGCCAGGGGGACCGGTATCGCCCTTGTCGCCCTTCTGGTGATACCATGGTTAATCGGGGTTTATTACCACGCGCTAGCGCAATGATAACTTGAAGTGTTTCTGTTGCGGTAAAAACGACGCCGTTAATACCTTGCCGGTATTAACGGTATATATACTACTCCGTGACAGTTTCCTCTATAGCCAGATATCTCAATCGATCTTGAAAAATGTGAGGATATACTGCGTTGCAGTAGCCCAAGCCTCCCGAGGGGCATTGAGACGTGACTAGCCGGCCTGCCGGAGGGGTTTGCGGTCGCTGTGTGGTCGGGGTCCGGTGGCGTGATCATTGGAGGTTGGAAGGGGGGGATGTAAGCGGCGGCTGGGCGCTGTTAATTCGTCCTATGAATCCATTTTCGAGAAAAGAAAAGAAAAGGAAAAAAAAGAAAATTGTTGGATTAATCGGTAGTGTTTGATGTCTTAGGGGAAGAAGTTGTGTCGGTGTACTCGATGGATCCAACCGGTAGAGTAGGGTCGAACCCCTCTTTTTATAGGTCTAGCCCATCAAAGCCTTTCGGCAATGGTGGGATAGGGAGAAGCTCCGAAAAGCCTAGGCGCAGGTAGCCTAGCATATCTCGGTGATGGTTCATAAGCGGTGGTGCAGAATACAGAAGGAGGAGGCATTGTGTAAGCGGGTGAGCTGCTTGCAAGAATCCCACACAGCCTGACAGATTATAGATGGTGTATTATGTTGCAGAAGAAGATTGTTGACCGGTGTATAGTTATGATAGAGAAGAGAGATGAAAAAGAAGCTTTGAGATAATCAGCTTGATCGATGTATAACCTATAGTCTCGGGATTAGAGAAGTCAGACGGAGGTCCTGGGAGAGATCCGGTAGGAATTGAGGGCTAGTGCCTCAGGGGAAAGGAGATGCCGGATACCTAGTCGATTCGAACGAGCCTGCTTCCAAAATATATTCACAATAATCAGGACTGCAGGGCCTACCTATACCGGTACTTTCCTGTATTATTGAGGTGATCACACCATGTTCCGCATAATCTATATCCTTGACGTATACATTATACCGTGACAAGCAGGTACGCAATAGATGATGGAAACCATGTCGACTAAACTAAAGAAAGAACACTTGAAAGGATTGTTATAGTACGTTGGGTAATGTACCTCACATAGAGTAGGTACGCTTTGGATGATATGGATGAAGGAAAGAAAACATGTTAGCTAAACCAAAGAAGAACGCTTGAGTTATGTAAGCCGCAGGCAAGGATTGAGGATTACCTAGCCTAGTAACTTTCTAGGATTGGTTAGTACTTACAGTACTCTCCTATTGGCGAGAGAGGCTTCAAGTCCAGAATCAACTACAATCATTGTGTTGACACGGTGTGGCATGAGGCTTACGCGCGGGGCACCTACCTACAGTCTGCCAGGGGTGGTCTCCCCCGTGTTGACCAAGACTAACAAAGTTGTGGAGGAGAGCCCTCAAACTTCCGAAGCATCTCGTTCCAACACTGTCACAGTGCTAACTGCTGGTGACTCCAGTATAGACTTATTGTTATTACACAAGGAAGGAAGTTCTATCTGCTACTTTAGTTATCTCCTGTCGGCTTATATAGCCCTGTAGGTGGTCCGTGCACATAGTGCTAGTTTGATACCGTGACAGTCTAGAATCAACTACCTAAGGTACCTATAACAACTGTGTTGACACAATTTGGCGTGAGGCTTACGAGCGGAGTACCTGGGTACCTACGGTCAGCCTACCTATGTAGGTAATCTTCATAGACTGGAGGTAGGTAGGTACATAGGCAGGTATCTATTTAAGAGACAGCTTGCTTAGCGCTACGGGGTTTTACACATCGTTGGTTCGGTCGGCGGGGGACGGGAGTGTTGGAACGAGATGTTTCGGAAGTTCGAGGGCTCTCCTCCACATCTCGTTTCGAGTTCTTGTTCTTCTTGGAACCCATTTTAGTCTTGGTCAGACGCACAGTTTATGTGAGTCACAGGTGACCATCGAGGAATTACCTGGTAACTTTCTGGAATTAGTTAGTACCTACAAAGTATAGTTCGGCTCATAGCACACGAGGGAAAAAAGTAACCGGGACTACCTATCAGCTATATATCAGCTTGTGACATAGTTACTACTCCGGCTAAGTTCATGTGCATCTGCGATGCTGCTTGATGACGATGGTGAACATTTTCCGCATCCCCGAACCTGAGAACACTAGGTAGTCGCCAAGGGCCACTGTGTGGGTGGTAACTGCAAGCGTCGCGATAGCAAGCCAAACAACACGGGGGCTCCATTGGCAAGAACGATCAGTCCATGATATGCCTTTTCAATACTAGGTATGTAGGCAAGCCCTCGTTCTAAGCCCACAGCAGCTAATTCTTCCAATTATGTAAGTCAGGGGTTGCGGGCCAAGATTTGCCGACGATGGTTTCCCAAGGGACCCATTTCGGACCGAGTGCATTAACGCCTGCGAGGAACAAGGTCGTCAATGGAAGGCGACGCGACAGAGTTTTGATAGTATACTGGGCTTTATAGAAGGGGCGCTTTCGGGAGGGGCTGCTGGGGAGAGGGGTCTTGTTAAACCAAAGATGACGACCCGGCGGAACAGTTCCACGAGGCAGGCGCGCATGTTCGTGATTAAAAGAATAGAGATGCGGGGAAGGAACCGCATGCGGACTGTTGTTATGTCAGTTGGGTATCGCGAACCGAAGTGATATGCCCCGTGGAATGATTCGCGTCAAATGGGCGATGTATTAATCAGAGCGACACGAGGATTTTATTGAGCATCTAGGAGAATTGAGAACTACTGATTAGACGGGATTTAACTTCTAGCCTAACATGTAGTAAGTATACACTTACATCGCTAGGTTGATACGTGCAAGATAGAGGCGTTCTGAACAAATAATTACCTGCGCCGACGTCTCTAATACCAACGATTATAAAACGCCAGTAGCGGCATGCGAGAGAAAGCCAGAAGTCCAATTACAGCTGAGTGTGCAAATAATAATTACGCTCGAGGCAATTTAAAAAAAAAAAAAAAAACGCCTCGCAAGTTAAGCTGGAGGCCACAGTTCATCTGCCACGATATTTAAACTTAAAAAAAGCTATCTTGCCCGTATTCCGTGGGGCAAAGGTTATATACCTACATACATGTAATCCATGATGTAGTGCTGCATGTACAAATACAATAATACAATAACCCCTATTTTCCAATTCCCAAACCTCCACTTGTGGAGTCCATAAGATGTAACAGTCGAACGTTCTTTTAAGCTTTCTGCTTACTCATGTTGGAGTTGTTGTCGGGCGCTTGCCAACAACGGACTAGTCCTCTCAGACTGACATGATGATGATGATGATGGCGATGATGGCCTTCCGCGAGATGTTGCTCGGGGCGCGAATTCTCGTCACTAGACATCCACGAAGCGCATTATTTGACGTCAGGAGTCGTGGTAAATGGCGGATATATACACACGTACATACATACAACACGGTATTCTTCTAATGGTCCGTGACAAGAAAGGACATCCGTTTCTGTCTAAAGACGCCTGCTCCGCTGCCTAATCATACACCAAAACAAAGTGAGCTTTGAATGCCTAATTAGAAGAGTCGTTGTCTGTCGGCTTCTTTTCGGAATCCTCGTCGGCCACACCATCCGCATTTTCATCTTTGGTGTTGGTATCCTTCTTCTCAAGTTGCACTTCGGGGCTACTCTTCACGGCGGCTTGTGCCGATCTCTTGGATTTCACGATATTGAGCAAATGATCGCCCGTGGTTCCAAAGCCGTCGATTTTACCAAGTCGGCCAATAAGATAATTAATGTCTGATTCCATCCTGTTTGACGGGGTCAGTATTAATCTCAGGGTGGGAAGCTTCTCAATATCACTTACCGGTTGGTGGCGACCTCGGTCTTCGCCTCCGAGGCTTCCAAGGAACTTCCAATCTGGCTCTTGTAGCTGTCAAAAACGGGGCTCATGATAAATTGTACCGTGCTCTCCGGCAGGTGCTTGGTAAGGACCCGATGCAAAGTCACCGTCTCCTTCGCCAGCGTTTCCATATACACGTTCACTCTCGACTCGGTTTCCTGGTCCCAAGCAATGCCTTTCACCGTCTTAGCATGTGCTGCAGCCCGACCGCTCATAATTTCAACAAACTTGTCGTATATATTATTCTGGTGTTCTAGGAACTGGCGCTTAACCTTGTCGAATTCACCCATGAGAGCGGCGACACTGGCGTTGTTCACGTGAGGACCCGAACCAGCGTGCCGTCGCACAAACTCCCGGACGTGCGGAATGAGCGTGGATATGAATGCTAACGCCTGGGAGGCGAGAGCGAGGTGCCGGGTTGTGATGTTTTTTAGGCCCGCGGACCGTGTGGCCCCCGCGCCGAGGATGAGCTGCGTACATCGTGAATTGAAAAGCTGCAGATAGGCAATAAGAGAGGAGGAGATATCAGAAGCCATGGAGGGGATACCCGTAACGAGATGTAAGAAGTGAGACATGCCTTCAAGGCACAGAATGGCGGAGTTGGGTAATATGAACGGCTCCGAGTCTATGATTGCGCTTCTGATCTTCTCTTTCGCCGTTCCGTTTGACTCTGCCCTGGGTCGTCCATTGGCTTTGGTATCTCCTTCCTCCTGACACTCAGAAAATGAAAGCCATATCTGGTTTCCGTCTGTCCAGGACGTGCTATCTTTCGTACTGCATTCTAGAATGCGACTGAGCAAGACGTTGTGCTCCTCCGTAAAATCCTTAGCGCTCCACTGATCAGACTCCATGGCCTGCGCAAGCTTCTGCTTTTCTGCATCGCCGTGAGACTGAATAAACTCTTTTATATGAGCGTTGACGACCGTCTTCAAAGATACACCCCCCCTGCCAGATATAGATTCGCATTCATTTGCAAAGTAGAGGTTAAGAGTGAAGTACCTCAGAAACCAGACCAATGGCAAGCGGGTACTCTGTTCAGATCGCACGCGTAGGACCTTGATAATCTTGTCTTGGGAGGTATCGACGGCTTGGCCGAGGAGGTTTGCCATGTCCATAGCCGTGTGAATGTCTTCTTGAATGTCGCGATTTGCACTGTTTAGGGGCGGCGATTTTAACTGTGATGATGATGACCGGTCGCTTGTGGGGGTCGGCGTTTCGCCAATGGAGCTCGCAACATCGAATAGGATTTTGACTTGGGTTGTGAGTCTCCGCAATGTCTCGGTAACGCTGACGTACATCTTGGTAAACAATTCTTCGGCATCCTGCTCGTCCAACGCTCGGAGGTTGCGTGCAAGGATGCTGGACTTTTCCTGCTGAGTCAAGCGTTTTGAGTTGGCTGTAGAGACTGAAATCATGGATTCGTTATCGTCGTCGTGTGATGTCGGGAGCGGTCGCTTTACCAGATTACGAATCTCCCGCATAACCACCTCTCTGTATGATGCAACGGCGATGGCGATATGCTTCGACCTATGCAACCCAACCAAGACAGGCAATAGCTGAGAACGAAGATCGTCAGTCTTGGCCAAATAAGCCGGGAAAGTCGACTGATCTCTGCTATGGCCACCACGTGACCGCATCGCGGCGCTGCTCCAACGTAATAGCACTTCTCGAGTCGACACCTCGCTCACATGTCGCCTCAGGTCGCCTAAGAGAATGTCGAGAAACCGTGATTCAAATGCCTTCCCAATGCGGTAACGTAATGCAGCTATATCGTCATTAATGCCCTGAAGCGCTACGGCGTCCCTAAGGTCGCGCAGTTGCGGGCTTGTGCTGCTACCTTCGGTCGAAGAGGTCGCACCCCGTCCCGCAATGAGATTCTCTAGGATATGGATGTTGTCCAACGCCCCCTGGAGATCTCCGGCCTCTACTAAGGATTCACATCTTGCTACGGACTCGACGATGTCTTTCAGCTGTCTAATAGCGTCGTTCAGCTGCCGGAGATTCTCGCGGCGCCGTTGCTTTTGCACGATATCTAATCCGCTGGTGGCGATCTCGCGATCGAGGGCTGCCAATTCTTCTCGTAGTGTCTTGATCCGTTTGACAGAATCGGCGGCTTCGGAATGAAGCTCTTTGAGTGATCCCAAGGCCGTGAAAAATGTCATGGACGCAGTGGATATCGAGGATATAAGATGCATTTCCACCGTATCCATATACCAGGAGAGCTTTTCTTGCAATATCGCGTTAGTGGCTAGTGCCTTGCGAGGCGCCGGGGCACCACCGTTGGCCGACTTTTTGTCAGCGGCAGATCCGGGAGCTGGCGTGACGACCTCGGATTTTTCGGTCACAATATCAAAGGTTCGAGGGTTCTCGAGATGAAAAGCCTCGTCGAAGTAGACGTTGGGGATGGTGGACAGAGGTGGCGGTCCGTGGTGTTGCTTTCGGGCGTACCCCGAGCTCGCTCTTCTGCGGATGGGAGCTCTCGACGTGGGGGAGTCTATTGGCGAGACTGACCTGGCAGACGTGGCCGACATGGGCCTCGTAGAGGATGATGCCGTGGTTCCTGGCCGCAGATGGCCATCATCCCTGACGGCTGTGTGGTCACCTGTCCTGCCACGACGAAGGGCCTGTTCGCTCGCGTCGTCATCGCTCTCCTGCATGCGCCGCAGCTGGTCATAGAGGGCGCCAACCTGTGTGAGGTAAGGCTTGAACTCGGAAGCGTCGACATGCGGTACGTTGGTCAAGGTGACGGGTGGGATGTCCCTGGCGGTGGGTGGCTTGTGGGTACTGGAGGCCGGGGCGGCGGTATGAGGTTGGAGGCCGGTTCGCACGATGGGCGGCTGGAGCAAGGTTGATATGGCATTCTGGCCTGTCTCGAGGACATCGTGGGACCAGGTGCTAGGGTACGAGTCGAGCTGGCCACCGATGGAGTGGATGGAGCTTGCGGTTGAGCCTCGGCGGATTCGGGCGTGGGACGTGGTCGGCGATTGGGGATGGAATGGGAACTCGGCCGGCGACGTCGGAGACCAGGGCGATAGACTGTCGACAGACTTGCGAGCTGTGGTGCTGGAGAACATGGCCGACTCCCGGACGCCGCGGCTCTCGAGTCGAGTCGCAGCAACAGGACGGGGCAGGGTGAGTCGGTAGGATCTGGGAGGAGAGGGCGAGTCGGGGAGGCAGAATGATGAGGCCAATCAGCTGATCGAGGAGGCTCGCGGAGGGCTACCGAGGAAGCATAGCTAAGCGGAAGACGACTGGCGTGAAGGGACGCCCTCGAGAGCAAGGGTGTATATCAGGTAGCTATCCAACTTGGCTACGTATCTAGTAATTCGAAAGGCCGATCGATGAGACTGGACGATGAACACGGGGATGGCTGAGGTAGGACGAAGTACGAAGTAATCGGGATAGTAGTTCGAGATAGTAATTCGATGTTCGCTAACCGAGGAGGATTCGAGAGTCTACGATATGATAGATCACCGGGGACTGTCGAGTTCGCCGAAAGATTGATGGACGCTTGATAGCCATCAATTGGACTTTGACTTGGAGAATGGGTTGATCATTTTGTATCTTGTCGTTTCGGCGAAGAAGAACAAAGTTGAAGGACGCAAAAAGGCGAACCTTGGCTGTGATGTAGGCAGGTAACTTCTATCTAATAGGTAGCTGTACTGTAAGTCTTCAAGCAACCGCGCAGCTGTCAGCCGGATCTAGGCAAGCCCATGGATGCAGCTGGCGGGCTGACTCGGGTTGGATCCGATACCTGCCACGTGACAGCAAGACAGCTACGGGTACGAAGTACTTAAGTATATGTACTCCAGATGTACGGGTGGAGTAAACTTACAGATGCGGTTTAGTGCAAATGCAACCACTCAACGCGTTATCTTCTCGCAAAGCGCGTTCAAGTCGCGTACAGGTACTTTGTAGCCCCATCTTCAATCAATCTTTATCCACTCTCAACAGCCCTCGTACCTCGTACATCTACCCACTTCTGTCGATTGACATCCTTTTTTCTCCTTCTTCACATCACCCTGTCGTAGCTAGACATCTCCCTCCTAGGTACCTTGCAAAGATGGATCGCCAATCCGTCTACTCCGTCTCCGTATTCCAGAACAGCTCGGGCCCCAACGAGGACACCCGGCTCCAGCTACAAGAGCAGCTCATCAACTTCATCCTGCAGTTCAGACACGACAATATCTTCGTATACAGGTGCGTCCTCTTTCTTTCTCGGCTGCATCTATCTTTGACGTCGATTGTGCGAGGTGACTAAAACCCCAGATCAGAGACCAGCTGCGCGAGAATGCCCTGCTCAAGAAATTCTACTGCGATGTCAACATCACCGACCTCATCAAGTACAATGAGGAGCTGGCGCATCGCCTCGTCACCGAACCGGCGGAGATGATTCCCCTCGTGCGTACAAGGGCCCCCCTTCCAACCCTCCATACGCCTTGTCTGTCTGTCTGAGCCTGCGTCGCTGACTCGTCGTAGTTCGAGAATGCCCTGAAGAAATGCACCCGCCGCATCGTCTTCCCTCACAGTCCCTCCGCCGAGATCCCCGAACACCAACTCCTCCTACACTCCACCGCCGAGGATGTGTCGATACGGAACCTCGACTCGGAGACCATCGCGCGCCTGGTTAGGGTCTCGGGCATCGTGATTGGCGCCTCCGTCATGTCCTCCAAGGCCACCGAGCTGCACATCCAGTGTCGGTGCTCACATACCCAGGTCATCCCCATCCTGGGCGGGTTCACTGGCGTCACTTTACCACGCCAGTGCGGCCGGCAGCGTCCGCCGAATGACCCCTCTGAGAAATGCCCACTCGATCCTTATTCCGTCGTCCACGAAAAGTCCCGGTTCGTCGACCAGCAGATCATCAAGCTGCAGGAAGCCCCCGATCAGGTCCCTGTCGGAGAGCTTCCCCGGCATGTCCTGATATCCGCCGACCGCTACCTAACCAACAAGGTCGTCCCTGGCTCCAGATGTACTATCATGGGCGTCTTCTCCATATACCAGAGCAAAGGATCGAAAAACTCGGGCGGCGCCGTGGCCATCCGAACGCCTTACCTCCGCGCCGTCGGCATTCAAACCGACATGGACTCGACCGCGAAGGGTAACGCGGTGTTCTCCGAGGAAGAGGAGCAAGAGTTCCTCGAACTCAGCAGACGACCTGATCTCTACAACATCATGACCGACTGCATTGCGCCTTCGATCTACGGAAACAGGGATATCAAGAAGGCGATCTTGTGCTTACTTCTCGGCGGGTCCAAGAAGATCCTCCCCGACGGCATGAAGCTGCGAGGAGACATCAACGTTCTGCTCCTCGGTGACCCGGGCACGGCGAAATCGCAATTGCTGAAGTTCGTGGAGAAAGCGGCGCCCATTTCCATCTACACCTCAGGCAAAGGTTCGTCGGCGGCCGGTCTGACGGCGTCGGTGCAGCGCGACCATTCGACGAGGGAATTCTATCTCGAAGGGGGCGCCATGGTGCTCGCGGACGGCGGCGTCGTCTGCATCGACGAGTTCGACAAGATGCGCGACGAGGACCGAGTGGCGATCCACGAGGCCATGGAGCAGCAGACCATCTCCATCGCCAAGGCGGGCATCACCACCATCCTCAACGCGCGGACGTCGGTCCTCGCCGCCGCCAACCCCATCTTCGGCCGGTACGACGACATGAAGACGCCCGGGGAGAACATCGACTTCCAGACCACCATCCTGTCCCGCTTCGACATGATCTTCATCGTCAAGGACGAGCATACCCGCGAGAAGGACGAGCGGATCGCGAAGCACGTCATCGGCATCCACATGGGCGGACGCGGTCTTGAGGAGCAGGTGGAAGGCGAGGTGCCGGTGGAGAAGATGCGTCGCTACCTATCCTACTGCAAGTCGTGAGTTTTCGCCCGATCCCCCCTTTTCACGCTTTTCATCCATCAATCTATCTACCCATCTATATATATTTCTATCCACCAACAGCACCCCTTCATCCACTTGCCATACAAAATACTAACAGAAAAACAACAACCAGGCGCTGCGCCCCCCGTCTCTCTCCCGAAGCAGCCGAGAAGCTGTCGTCGCACTTCGTCTCCATCCGCCGGCAGGTGCACGCGTCGGAGCTCGAGGCCAACGCGCGCTCCAGCATCCCCATCACGGTGCGCCAGCTCGAGGCCATCGTGCGCATCACCGAGGCGCTGGCCAAGCTCACGCTGTCGCCCGTGGCCGGGGAGCGCCACGTCGACGAGGCCATCCGCCTCTTCCTCTGCAGCACCATGGACGCCGTCAACCAGGGCAGCGGCGGCGGTAACGGCGGCGCAGGCGGCGGCCGCGAGCTCAACGAGGAGGCCGCCCGCGTCGAGGCCGAGCTCCGCCGACGCCTGCCCATCGGCTGGAGCACCAGCCTCGCCTCCCTGCGCCGCGAGATGGTCGAGGGCAAGGGCTTCAGCGAGCAGAGCCTCAACCGCGCCCTCATGATCCTCCAGCGCAAGGACACCATCATGTTCAGGAACCAGGGCTCCCAGGTCTACCGGAATGGCGCCTAGGGGCAAGTTTTCGCCAGATTTGATTCCACACGCAGTCGGTCGCTGCGTGGGCACGTTCTTTTGTCACAAAACGTATGAATTTACGAGCACGAAGGCGGCGTCTATGGAGTCTTTTGTCTAGGTTTGGGTTTGGGTTCGATTTATTTGGTTCGTTTGTACTTTGTTGTACGTTACTCTAAAATATCATGAGCGCGGCATGCATGTATTATACTTTGTGCAATGAAATACTATTAGTAGGTACTTCACCTGAGGCTACATCCATGTCATATATAATATGCATTAAGTTAGTGTGAGAACTTAGTGGGAAGCAGACATGGGTGTAAGCTGGCTCCGGCAAGCCGCGACAAAAACACGAGTAGCTAGCGAGAGAAAGGCCGAAACTTTGATCAGATAGACAACCAAAATTGACAGGGGTCTATGTCATAAAGATAATCATGAATATGTAGCAAAGTTTGGCAGAATCATTCATATATCAGTCGCATCACTCGTACCCTCATTCAATGCCCAGGGACACATCGCCCTATACCCATAGCCATCGGAGTCGGACGCGTCCCCAGGTTCCACGGAGACCTAGACGACCGCGATCGTATTGTCGTCCCGAATCGTAGCCACGAAACCTAGCGCGGCCTCCCCGCCCACGATCGCCGGGCCCCGGACGACGGCCTCGCCGGTGTAGCTGTCGTCCGTGATCTTGTGGGCGCCGCTGTCGCGCAGGAGTATCTCCGTGCTGCTGACGGGCGGGCCGAAATGTGAGCCCTTCCCATCCCCCGAGACGCGGTAGTCGTGGAACTGGGTCTGCGCGACGGCGCCGGCGCACGGTGCCGCAGAGAGGGCGTATATCACGCGCGCACCGGTGAAAATGCGCAGATCCGAGATTGTGAGCTCGGACAGGAGCGGCGTGCCGCTGTTGGCGGGGTGGGCGACGTAGATGAGCCGAAGCTTGCCGGGTTTGGTCCCGATGCGCGGGTGCAGAGAGTCGTTGTATGATGCGAGGAACGATGCGGCTGGCATGACGCCATTCTGCACAAGACTGCGGGTCTGAATCCAGTGAGAGAACGAGGCAAGGGCCGATACGACCTTGCCATGTGTCTCGGCGTGGGTCTTGAGTAGCGTTTCTGGGGTTGCGACGATGATGGTCGGAGCCACGCCTTGAGTGGCAAGAGCTAGGTCCGGCGAGGTGCCCGCGACGGAGTTGAAGGCGACGGAGGAGTTGCTGTAAAGTGCCACGAGGGTTAAGACAAGTGCGTACGAGGAGGAGAGCGGCGCTGCGGGGAGGAAGAGGTCTGCGGGAGAGAAGCGCTCCTTTGTTGGGATGGCGACGAGCTGAGCTGAGACGGCGGACACGAGGTTGCCCTGGGTAAAGCGGGCCATTTCCTCCACCGAGTCGGCCTTGGATGCCTGGAACATGATGACATCGGGGGCAGCGGCCTGGTTGTCGGCAGGGGGGAGCTGTGTTCCGGAAGTCTGCGGGTTGTCATTCAAGATGTCCTGCCATGTCGACACGTTCACCTTGCCGCCCACGCCTTTGGGGACCTCGTTCCAGTCTAGGTGGCTGCTACCATCATCGACGACCCAGATTAACTGACGCAAAGCTGGGTAGCTCTTCACAACATTGTCGAAGGGGAAGGAGCCCGGGCTCGTGACAACGGTGTCGGCACCGGATTGCCGGAGCATCGAGATGACGGATGCATCGGACTGATCATATGGTAACAGAATGGCAGTTATATTGTAGAAGCTGCAAGCGAAGAGTGTGGCAATGTACTCGACCGAGTTGGGTAGGTAGATGGCTACCTTGGTTCCACCCTGAGAGGAGATGTACTGGCCGACCAAGTTTATCTGCCTGGTGATGGCATCTACCTATTGTCAGTGTGTCGATCGCGAAGCATCTACACCACCGTTTTGACTTTACCAAGATTATGTTCGAGGACCTTCTCGGAGCCCAGGACGGTGAGAATACGGCCTCTGCCCTGCCCGGCGTCAGGCTCGGACGGGGCGGCGACAGCCTTGCGCCAGACGTCCCTCAGATCGCCGTCGCGGCCCTGGGACCACTTCGAGGCGCCGGGCTCTTTGACGTTGAGGCCGCTGTTGAGAGGCATGCTGTGAGGCGCGGCGTTGGAACGGTAGATGGGGGACTCCCCCTCCTGACGGACTGGCGAGCCATGACCCTGGCGGGCCAAGAGCATGGGATGTATCTCGGGTTCCACGCGGCTCGTGATGGTATACGTGACCAGGATGATCAGGCCAGTGACGATACCGGTGGAATAGAGATTCCACTGGCTCGCGAGCTCGCTCAGGCCGTCGTCGAGCCGTGCGAGTAGGCCGCCAAGATCCATCACGATGATGACGACGACGACGGGTCGCAGGTCTCTTGTTGATCTGCTACTATCGGCGCGTTAGATGCTTGAGAGATACCGCATCAAAAGAAGACGGACATCAGGGTTCGGCGGCGTCAATCGGGGAGACTATCAAAGCCTCCGGGGTGAGCGGGAGCCGTGTTGTAGTTGTGTACTTTGTAGAAGCACAAGGAATCGGCCAGAGGCTCGGGCGCTGACATGGATGGCTCCGAGAGGTCATTTCACGGTGGGGCCTGGTACCTTGTCACTTTAAGTCGAAGTACCGGATGTCGTTGAATCTGGGTGGGTCTCAGGTACCTACCTAGGTATAGGTACTGAATGTTCAGCCACAACCTAAACCCAAGGGTCAGCCACGAATCGTCCACTAGAGCCTCTAAGGCTTAGCTCCCCTAAAATAGGTAAGGTGGAGTGGGTAGTGTATTCTCGCGACCCCGGAAACCCCGTCGCCAACCTTCTGCCCCAATAAAAACAATGGCAACGACAATGCTCAACACAACAGCTTGACTGAACCTCGAACAGCTTGAGTGAATCTCGAACAGCTGCTTTTGCAGCACAACAACTTACTAACCACTAGGTAAACACACGGCAGGTTAGGCAGCCAGCCAACTGCACGGACCCAGCCATCGTCCTATATAAACCCGCGACCCCAATTCGAAAACCGAGCAACACCAGACCCAGCATCTTCAACTTCGGTCCCTCGCGTCAACTTAGCAACAAAGTACGACACACCCCGGGACAGACAGTCTTACCGCCTCTGAACACAACCGAATACACGATACTCGCCATCCAGACATTCTTACCGCCTCTGAACGCAATCCACCACACGATACTCGCTATCCAGACATTCCCACTACCTCTGAACGCGATCGCCTACATGGCTCCGACCACTGCGCGGACGACACTGTCCACTCCCACGAGGACCCCCGTCAAAGCCCCGGCGACACCAACCACGGAGAGTCCCGGGACATGGCGACATCCTCGCATCCAAGAGATCACGAGGCGACGGCAGGAGTCGACCTTCACCGACAAGAACGTCTACCGCATATCCTGGAACTCGGGCATTGCATTAATCCTGTTTATTCTACACACTGTCTTCAGTTGGTTCTTTGTCAACTTGGTTCCTCGGTATGTCAAACCACAACACAACACGACAATCACACGCACGATCGAGCCAGCTAACCATGTGCAAAGATCTCTGTCGAGATATGAGCCCGCCCTACTCGGCCTCCTCCTCATCCTGCCCATCATCAACATTCTCAAGAATACCATACCATTGTTCAAAGGCAAGGATAATCTCGCCGACATCCCCCTGACGCCTAGCCAGCGAAAACTGCTGGGACTGCCACCCTCAGGCGCACCTCCGACGCCCGGTTCCGTCTTCAGCACTCCGCCCCGATATGCGCGTACCCCTTCGGCCCAGGGCTCGGCAGTGAGCAGACGCAGCTTCTCGAGCTCGCCCGTCTTAACCCGTAGCCCGTCAAACCAAGGCAGCCCCACACCAGCGAGCAATGGGTCAGGTCTGGCGTCACCAACCCCCAATATGCTACTCCAGAAGGCCATGTTGGGCGCGCGTCGCTCTTCGCTAGGATCCATGGGCTCACCAAGCCCCCTGAGAGGTAGCGTCTTGGCAGGCGCCTCGATATTCAGTAGCAGCCCCGAGAGTCCAAGCCCGAGCCCGGCTGGCAAACAGAGTTCTGTGGGGCTGAGCAACAAGTGGCGTTATAATAAAGGGATGAGACCAAAGGGATTCAGGGACCTTGATCCCCAGTCCACGTTTTCCTAGCAAAACCACACATGGGTGGCGGATTGGGCGTTTATGGCAGACGGTTTGCTGCGACTTGGCTGGCGCAGCTACATGTAGATATAAAACGGCTGTAATGGATACGGCATTGGAGAATCATAGCCAATGAATTAATAAGCAAGTTTGACACACATAAGACCCCGTACTTACTATCTTGTTTCAAACATAACTATATGATGACTATAATCAGTATTGGCCAGGGCTGAGGGGAAGAAATAGTAGGAAGAAAAGAAAAATCATACTTTACAATGTGATTCAGTTTCTCATCAAGCAAGGCGTAGAAGAACACAAAGGGGCGGGGGAAGAACAAACAGTTTGCAGGATTCAACCCGTCGTCGATCGGACTGGGGACATTCATTAGACAAGACATGATGCGGCTGAATCGGCCTGCTCCTCCCTTTCTTGATCGCCACGTCCTCATTTATGGAGACTGAACTCGATCGTTGTAGTAAATCCCACCGAGGATCAACTCGAGGAAATATACTACCAAGTCCTGTGGTACTCTGAATATCTCTAAGATATAATACCCAAGTAACTCTATTCCACCACAAGTCGTAAAATTGAGACTACCTTATCGACTTAATATGACTAGAAGGCCTGGAGTCGGAGGGACGCAGGCGGAACTTGATAAATATAACACTGCAATGTACTGAACACAAATAGCATCCTCCCTGGTCAGCCACCAGATAGACAAACAACTTCTATGACACAGCCGACTGGCGGTCAACAAGGATAATACCAAGTGCTAATGGAGTAACTCAGAATCTTCCCTGTCGTCGGTCAAATGTCAGGCCCAGATGGAAATGTCCTTTTCAGTCGTGTATATAACTAGATATCCTCATTCGGGTCTAAGAAGCTTATTCTCACTGCTCTCGTTACCGATCACTTGACTTCTGAAAGCTGTTACAACTCCAACTACAGTCAATAACTACTTAATAAACTATCATCGACTCTCAACAACACACCAAGCTTCCAAGCACAAGAAAGCACCATGTCATCAGGGCAGATCTGGTATTGCTGCACCTGCCAAACCGAAAACCCTCTCAGGCATCACTTGACATTGTGCTCGAGATACGCCTGCCCTCACCGAAGATGCCAAATGTGCTACACCGCCACGACCGCCCACGGCTCCTCGGGGGCGAACCACCGGCATCAGCAGCAGCAGCAGCCAAGCAGATCCAACAACGTCAGCTATGGCAGCAGCAGCAGCAGCAGCCATCAAACCGGGCAATACAGTGGTGGTCAAGGAAGTAGTCGAGGAGGAGGTAGTGATCGAGGAGGAGGTGGTAGCGGTGGTGGTGGTGGTAACGCAAGGCAAACCCGCGCGCAGGTGCCCCGGGAACTGACCTGGCGCTGCTGCGACTGCAACACCGAGTACAAGCTCAGCGAGCGCGTGACGAGGTGCCAGTCCATCTACTGCCGCCACAAGCGGTGCAGCGCGTGCTACAGGATGAAGTACTGGTACCGCCAGGACGGCGACATCGTGAAGACCCCGGCGGACCTCACGCCGGAGGAGACGGAGGAGTGGGAGGCCGGGGAGGAGGCGGCGCAGATACGGGAACAGGAGGCGATGTACATAGAGAGGGCTACAAGGGAGCCGGGGCGACGACGAGGACGATAAGGGGGAAGAAGAAAGGGGGGGGGGGGGGGGCGATCCTTTTCGCGGCTGGGTCTTTCGGGGCTGGTGATGATTGATTATCAGCCCTGAATCATGTTATGGGTATGTGTGTGTGTGAATGATGTAGAGGACCCTCGCGCGCTATGAAGGGTTGAAACTCTGTATTTTATGGAACATAGATTTTGGCTGCTTTCTTTCGCAATATCCCCCGTGTGTGTGTGCGTACCCGCGCGTCCGTATCAGAAACGATTTATGCAGAGTGAATAGATAGGTAGAGGCCTACTAAAGTTAGAATGAATAATATAGGGCTTAATGGATGAAGCAGTTAGGTAGGGTCTAGGAAAGTGATCAATTAGTTCATGAGCCTTCCAAGCGAAGGGGGACCGAAGGTGGCACTAAATCTACCTCACAGTCCAATATGTTTTGATTGAGATCTAACTATATAATCCAATGGAAAAATTAAATAGTATAAATTAGTTTTCAAACTTAACCCAGCTGTGTCCTTATTATTGCTTGTTGCGTAGTGCCCTATATGTACCATCATCCCAGTGCCTGGATGAACTGTGTTGTTTTTCCGTCACATCCCTCAATCCTACAGTTGTGAGCCGCTTAATTATAGTCCAGACTCTCTGAACCTGCACCTGTAAATGAAGGGAGGATTAGAAAGCAGTGTGCTTTCGGCGAAGAAAATGGGGGATAGGCAAAGTCAGTTGTTGCCTATCATAATAACATAGTACCATCCTGTCTCGTTTCATGGAGCGGTATGCCTATCGAAGTATCTTGAGACTTTGATTTGCGTAACCTTAGGCAGTCAACCAGTGTGTTTCTGAGCAGACCTGCCCTATCTGCTCTCTTTGAATGACCATTGGTATCAGGTGGAGCGGCGCCTCTCCCTCTCATCCCAATACCAGTTGGGTTGTCAGCACTTGTCCTTGAGTTGTTGGGATCGCCAGCTTTCCCATCGGCCTTCTTTTTCCTCAACTTTCGCAACTCTAATTTTGTGAGGAACCTGTAAGCGTGTCTGTCGAGCTTTTCATGATGTAAGGGACTCGCGCGCCAGTAACTGTAGAGGCGGGTTTCCTCGCCGAACCACACGAACGGCACATGGACGAGAAGTCGGGCAAAAGCGCGCGGCCATGCACTGAAGGCAACAACAATGATGACGATGACAGTTGCTATAGTCACAACAACTACACGTTGAAGAGATTAGTATTGTATATGCCTTTATGTAATTGAGCGCAGTGTTGCATACACATGTAGCGTATTTGTTCATAGAGGCTCATCCAGTTAGCATCGTTAATTTCTCGGTTGTTCATACCAAAGAATGTCGCGATGAACCCGAGTGGAAGCTAAGAATGTCGTCAGCTGACCTGAGTTTCTCTAGTATTGTGTTTTGAGTACCCAATGAGGGTTGACCTACGAAGAAAATAGTCACGAGCGTGAATGCCATAATTGCGCGCCCCTGCCTGACACTTTCATCTGCTCTTCGCAAAGCTGCCTTCGCCTCGACTATGGATGCTTGTTGTTGTTTCAGAGAGAGGAGTCTCTCCAGCTACGCTAAAGTGAGTCACTGATAGCAGTTGATTTAGTAGATTCACGAACCTGGTCACATGCTCTCAGAGCAGAGTCTTCCAGGTCTTTGATCTCTGCCTGTCGATCTTCGATATGCTCTAACAGTACAGCTGCTTCATGAGCTGCCTGTTGCATACTAGTAGCTTTGTGATTTGTAAGCTTCTGAAAGCTCGCGGGCCCCTTTCCCTTGGAATTCTGCTCAACCGAGGTTTGTTGGTCTGGTAGCCTAGCCAACAACTTCTGTATTGCTGCATATTCCTTGGGCTGCTCATTATATTCACCCTCTGGATGCTTCAAATGTCTCTTGAAATCCTTCGTGACATTTAACTGGTCCGTGAAAACCCGTTTCATGATCATTAGCTCCTCGGCGATATCTTGCGCCTCTTGTAGGATCACGCCCTCGGGATTGATGTCTAGCCTCCTGTGGTTCGAAGATTTACCATCAATAGAAGGAGTGACCCTCGACTCGATTGATACGTTTCGCCAGAAGCTACTGTATGCAATTGCCGTCTGTTCAGTCTAGCGAACAATTAGAGAACTTCAGGAGAGATGGTGGAACTGGGTTAGAAAGTTGGTAAAACCTTACAACCTGTCCGATGGCTGATGTAAATAGATCTAGTACCTCGGGCCGCTGATCAAGGGGCTTAGTGCGGTCGAAGAAGACCCGTGAGCACTGGTCGATAATTATAAGCGCTTCAAAGCGTATTAGTTCTGACCTCTCAATTTCTCTGAGTTTGGGTATACCGAGGTGGTGTATAGAGCTAATCTCTTCATATTCAAGGCGCTCTCTCAAACTCTTGTGGACGCCGGACGAATCAGGCTTGTTTCTTCCCCATCGTCTCGGAAACGCGGTAATAATTGTGTCTGGTCTCTAGTTAGTATCATCATGTTGTTCGGACCCGTACACTGCTCGACGGTACTCACTGTCATCTATGACCCAGAGCCATAGTTGGTCTACCATAACAACTCGAGGGCTGCCATACTTCGTTCCGCGATAAACAACCTGGTCTTTATCGCGTGTGGATGTGTTTTCAAGTGTGGGAAAATAATATTGATCTAGTGTACGTCGAACATGTAATGGGGCTGTTGCGCTGATGGATCCGCGCAATAACTTTTCGTCGTCTTCGTAATCCATTTCTTCTGCAACTTTCGCAACGGCCATGAGATAATCACCAATATAGTGGCTATAATGTTAGGCAGTCGTATCAATCATCGCGATAGGAATTTGCCTACCGATATCGCTTTTCTTGCTTTTTCTTGGGCACAAGGTCGACCATGTTTTTCAATTTTTTTCTCTCCTCTCCCTGTCGGGTCACTTCATCAACGATCTCGGCCATTCTTGTGCGTCTACTGCTGGTCTCCCAGTGGAGATATGGTAACTGGCACTATTGTTAGTCACATTCTCAGGGTTCGCTGTAAATAAGACTAACAAATATTGCAATATTCTTTCCGCCATTGCCACTCTGGTCCGGAGCGGTGGTTGTGGTCTCCTGCGAGATAGGGTTCAAGGCTGCCAGTAATATGAATAAAGCGCGCTCTCTTAGAGTCTTTGGGGGGTAGCTCACCGCGCGGAATGATTGAGCACCTGGGTCGCATGTGCCTGGCATGGATGGGACCAATTTCTCTTTTGCTTCCAAGTCGTGTTCCATGTGAACGGATGCCACGTTCTCCGCTTCCATACATCTGACCTTGCCAGAACCCGCGGGCTAGGATCTTCTTACTTTGTGCCTCTGCGTCGAGCTTCTTCTTGTCACCGCCATAAAGTAGATATATTGCTTTCTATTGAAGACTGATTAGCCCACATTAAATGCTCTCGATGTAGAAAAAAAAAACTGACCTCTATCCATTCCATGTTGTTTGCCGGAAAATGGAAATATCTCAGCACTTCTCCATTATGCCTTAACGGATTCTGTTCACTGTCAGATAGAATATCCCACATCGCAAATTTTTGGATTGGGTATTCGGCCCGGTAGGCAGAATGTGGAAAGCCGTCCTGGGGATTATCTGATCCTGTTCTGTTGAAGTACATGACTGCGGCCTTGAAGCTGTTGAGACCTTCGCTTTTCATGTTTTCATGTTGATCCGCCGCTTCGTCAGGTGGTGTCTTGCCGTTTAGTTGTTGCGGCGATGCTGGTTTAGTATTGCGCTGTTTGTAATCCTTTGACTTGATTAGACGCCTGTGAACTGGCCCTCTGCGCCTTGGAGTATCACCATGTAAGCGCCGTCGTAAGGCCTGGTAGCATCCGTCGAGTTCTTCCATGAGGCTCTTCTTCAACTCGTTTTCCCTAAACCGTTTGTTAAGGGCTGCAATACGAGTGGTCTCGCGTTGAACACGATCCCATTTGTCACGATCAGCCTCTTTCATCTCCTTTTCAAACTCATCTAACTTCCCTTGTCTACTGCTGAGGTATCCGTGCACCGGGTTAGTGCAGTATTTCCAGGGTTCCTCGGCGCAGGCCTTTCCTCTCTGTCTGACATCAAGACTCTGGAGCTCAATAGGAACATCGAAATACTGAAGGTCAATATAACGGTCGAATGGCCCTTTTTCAGGTCGCAATCTGTCTGGCCCCAACTGATTTGCCTCGCTGATTGTGGCCATGATTTGGAGGGGTTGCTATACGCTGTTGTTAGTGGTCACATAATTGAGAAGCGTTCTTCTGTCACAATACACAATCGATCGAAATTTAGGAGAACAGGACGCCGAAGCGGCGATTTTGTAGGTGACGCGCAAATGTGCCTTGGCTTGCGGCTCTGCGAGAACTCCAATATTATGCAATAAATATAGGACTGCGGCCATTTCTGGTAAGTGATGATCGGGAAGCGTAAGCTGAAAAAGCACAATGCATTGGTGGTCCCCGAGCCAATCGCCTTGCGCATTCCACCACACCACCCGTAGATGAGCAATCTAGCAATAGCTCCATCGGAGCCGCATACGCCTCTTCCAGGATCAATATTCCTGACGTATTAGGTATGGGATTCGTTGATGACGAATTGATGGGCTCCTACAGAAGTTCTTGGCGGCCCCCAAATACGCCTTTGACACTGGGGTGGGTGCCCGCGTCGGCGATCAACTTAGCCGTAAATTTGGAGATATCAAGTGCAGCATTATCGGTATCTGGGACAATATAGACTCCGATGGAACAGCATACGGAACCGGCCTAGTTAGTAGACTGCCGAGGGCCTAAAGACAACGTCGAAAACATGGTCGAGCTAGGTGGGTTCTTGTTGTAGGTTGGGCTATCTATTCACTCAACCTCAACACGGCTTGCACAAAGGGTAGGTTGAGCGCATATATTGGGGGAGCATAAGCCTCTATCGAGGCCTGGTTGGTCGCTATTTGCGTGTAGCCGGCCACCTGGCCCAGGTCTCAAATAGCTGCCCAAATTTATGCCCCAATATTGTTGCTGTTTCCTTTCCTTCGGGGTGCTTTAGGGCTTCGTACGGGGCGCTTTCGTTGGTGTCGTGTCGCGGATATAAGGGCCGTTACTGTACAGCACAGTAACAGCGCGTCGTTTTACTGTGACATGTCGGTACGCAGTTGTAGCCAGCTACTGTACGAAGTCATGAAGCTAAGTGGAATGTATAAAAACCCTCCGACCACCGCTAAAAGCCACCCCCTTCGGGGGAGGTGGAAAACCAAGGTGACGAGGAAAATCCCCTTGCGACGCGTCGTGAAGTCCATGTGTTCTATACTAATCCCCTGAGCGCTATTTGAATCACTCGTGATAGCGCACATTTTCTTAAGTATATTGCTCTACAAGTTGGGTTACTGATTTTTAGGACTTGAAAGGCGATTAAGCGTTGCATGAAAGCCTTGTGCCGATAAGTCCACATCAAAGTAGTTCCGGCCCCATTTACGACGCCGATATTGAAGTAGGGTGATGAGCAAGCCACCTAGTGGCTTGACCAGTAGCCTGATTTGAGCCGCCCTAGGGGGTATGCCTTGATTTTTCGTTGTTTTTTCTATATATTTAGCTATTCCCTTCGCCTCTGTATTATTAGCTTCTTTTTAGTCACGGTGGCCTTTGGCCACTACTCGCGAATAGATTACTTCCCTTGCGAATACCTTCAAAAGTGATATATTTTGACATTTCTATCAAATCTCTGTGAAGTGCCTGATGAGGTCTCCAGAGTGCGGTCATGCGTATGGCATGCTCCGTTTTAATATACTTTCAGAAAAGCCCACAGGGCGGCAACGATAATGACCTATGCAGTTCTTAGTTCAGACAAACATGAGCCAACAAGTCTATTGAGCAATAGGTTACTCACGGCAAGAAAACCCGACAAGAAGGGTTCCGCTCGGAAACCGTTATAAAGCGGGGCCGAACCGACGACTGTAAGAATGAATAGGCACCCCGTAAAAGCGAGACCGCCCACAATTGTTTGGAAGTGGCTGCGATACGGATGTCTTGTATGATCTTTTCGATTGATGTAGTTGGTGTCGTTATCTTGTAGATACTCGTTGTGCTTCTTTAGGCTAGGTTTCTTAGTGGGTGCTACTGTATTAATACTTGGTCATGTTGACTTACTAATGCTGATGGGAGAGAAATGCAGCGCATTCACACGCCTAGACAATGACAACGCCTACCGAACTTAGTTGTGATAGGATATCGATGAACTACGACATTAGTGAGTCTGACATGCATGTATTGATAGGAGATCTTACGTTAGTTATCCTCTTCTCGGCACTGGTAGTTGATCCGGAGCTCTGATTGTAACTCTGTAGCTGGAGGAAAGGGACCCAGAGGAATGCGAGAGAAGATAGCACCACGGCGCGAACCGGTACACCTTTATCATTTGTCTCTCCAAAAAAGGAGAGAATATCCAAAACTTAGCCTCACTTCTGCGAAGTTGTGTGGCGAGTCCAGACAATGCTCTGGCGGCGACGTAGAGGCTGGTTTGGGCGCAGGTCAGTGCTGTAAAAACCAGAAGCCTATTGAAAACCTTTGCCAGAGGAATTGAATGTTCCTTAGCGGCAATAACGAATGCGGACGATGTGACTAGCTCCTCGGTGTTATTGCGTAGCATAAGAACGGCGTCGCGTTTTACTGTGACAGTTGATACGTTGCAATGCTCGAGCGGGTCGAGCCAACTGAGACGAGGAATCTCGCATGAATCGTGAAGCACATTGAAGGTTACCAGGAGGCCAATCAAGGTATACACGACACCAACTATGAGAGAGAAGTATACGACTGAAAATTTGGTTTTCAGGCTCATCGCTATAGCTTGGCCTGTTGTCACAGTATCAAACTTGCACTATGTGCACGGACCACATACAAGGCTATATAAGCTAACCGGAGATAACTAAGAGTAGCAGATAGAACTTCCTCCCTTGTGCAATAACAATAAGTCTATACTGGAGCCACCAGCAGTCAGCACTGTGACAGAGCGTGCGTGGCTGCCACCCTCAAGATGCAGAGAGTCGAGCCGCTTCCAGTAAGCAGTGGCGAATTTCGCGATTCCGTCAGACGAACCTCTATAGAAGTACGCCAAGTGCAATGCCTGGAGGGATTCAGGCAGCCAAGTCGTTCTGGTGCTACACACCGTCATGTAATACGGCAGATACGGGGAATAGACGCAAGCGTGGCTTCGAAATATCTTAATGCGAATTGTCAGTGGATTAAGTCTTATTCATTGCAGTTTTGCAATATTGAGTACCTTAGGCAGCGCTCCCCACAAGCAAAGAAATGCTATAATCTAACATTATCCGTTTTTATAGAACTTCGTTTATTGGCTTAAACGGATTCACAGGTCCGGTCAAGTGGGAGATGTGTTACACTTTATTTTTAAAAATACTTGTATCTCAATAAAGGGGGTTTCCGGTACAGGGCGGCTGAGTCTGTCTCAAGCTCCGGATTCTTTTTCATATTTTTCACCTCGGCGGTTCGAATCACATCCTTGGTGCTGTTTATTATTATTAAAGAATTTTTTTATCAAGCAGTTTTATTTGCCTGCTCAAAGCCCCTTCCAGGCTGGTTTGACGACACCTAAGCGTGGTCAGTCCTCGAATCCAGGCTGCTATACGATGAGCCGGGCCTATATGGAAAAATCAACGAAAAATCAACGAAAAATCAAGGCATATCCATTCTAACAACTAATCCCATTCTAGGTGTGAGCAATACGCGGCTGGTTCATGCTCCCTCTTTCACTGTTACGTCGATGCTCTGATCCCAAATGTCGCGTTGGAGTTCATCATGGGCCTGTTGGAGTATGTCTCCTGGGTTGCCTATAACTGGACCAGAGCTTGAGTTGCTAAAACGGAGCATGCCATACGCATAACCGCACTCTGGAGACCTCATCAGGCACTTTACAGAGATTTTGATAAAATAGTCAAAATAGATTACTTTTGAAAATATTTGCAAAAGAAATAATCTATTTATAAGTAGTAGCTAAAAGCTACTATAACTAAAAAAAAGCTAATAATATAAAAGCAAAAAGAATAATTAAATATATAAAAAAAGTAATAAAAAATTAAAGCATACTTTTTAAAATAGCTTAAATTAAGCTATTAAATAAGCTATTAAGTAGCTTACTTATTATTCTATTTTAATTTTCTTTAGTTAAATTAAATAATATTTTAGTGTTTATTTAATTTTTTAATAACTTTTTTTTAATATAATTTATATAATAAATAATAATAATTTAGTTAAAATTAATAAATTTTTTACTATTTTAGTATTAGTATTAGCTAGTAGGTTTTTTAAATTTATTTAACTATAATAAAAGCTTTTACTTATAATAAGTTTATTAAATAGTTATTTTTTTTAAAATAGTATTAACTTTTTTTATAGCTTTAATTTACGTTTTATATTAAGCTTAACTTTTTTATTTTTTAGGTATAATAAGTAAAAGTTAATAAGCTAAATTAAGCTAAGTTTTATTAAACTATTAATATAGCATTTAAATTTAGCTAATAGCTATTTTATAAGCTTAATTTATATTATTAGTACTTTTTATAAAGTTTAAATTTATAATATTTTTATATTAATTTTTTTACTTATATTTTTTTGCTATAAATTTTAGCTTATATTACTTATAATATATTTGCTTAATAAAAATAGAAATAAAAGTTATAAATTTATATTTTTTTTAATTTTTTATAGCTTAAGCTATATAGTTTAAATTATTTAGCTTTAAATTAATATTATTTTTATTATTATTTTATAAAAAAGTATTTAATTTTGTAATAATAGTTTATAATAATTTTTATAATTTAGATTTAAGTTTTAATAATCTTTTTAGCAGTTTAAATAGTAGTATTAATATCTTTTTTTTTTTTTAGTAAAAAGTTTTATTAATTTAAAGTATTTATATAGTAAAGCATATATAGTCTTTTTTACTACTTTAAGATTATTTAAAAATTTTTTAACTTTTTTTATAAATAATATTTCTATAGTTTATTTAATTTATTTAATTAGCTATTTATACTATAACTAATTACTTATTATATTATACTTTTTTAATAAATAAAATAATATTACTAGTTAATTAATAAAATAAGTAATATATATAACTATAAAAAAGCTATAAGCTTATATATTTTATAATTTTTAGTTATAAAATATTATACTAATAATTTTGTTTAAAGTTAGTAATAAAAAAAATCTTACTATATATAATTTAATTAATTTTTCTAAATTGTTTTATAATTTATTTAAAATATAAAGCAAAAAGTTAAAACAATATATAAGTTACTTTTTATAATTTATTAAAACTATATACTAATAAGTTATTAAATATATATTATAAACTATTATTTAAAGCTTAATAGTTAAAATATAATTTTTTTAATAGCAATTATAAAGTTTAAAAGTTATATTAGCTATTTTTTTAATAAAATTTTTAAATATTAGTTTAATTTTTATATAAAGTATTTATAGTTTATTTAGCTAAAAGTTTATAAAAAAAGCATTAATTATTTTTAATATTTCTTTTTTAGCTTACTAATTATATTTTTTAATTTATATAATATTAGTTACTAAGTATTTGCTTTTAAATATTTTTTAAAAAAAATTTTAACTATTATTATTTAGGTTTTATACTTTTTAAAAAAATAAGTATACTTTTGTTAGCGTTATATATTTTTAAGTAATATTATATTTTTTTTAAAACTTTTATAGCTAAAAAAATAATAAATAATTTAGTATATTTGCTTTATTAAAATAATAAATTAATATTAGTTATTTAAAGTTTTAATATATTTTAAATATTTAAATTATTAAAAGGCCTTTATTATTAATTAAAATACTAAAACTAAGTATAAGTAAAAAAAGGTTTAATTTAAATGGCAGAATAAACAAGTTACTTAATTTAAAATAATTAAAAGCTAGTAATACTTTTATAAATAGCTTATTAAAATATACTTTATATATATTTTTTTTAAGCTTTATTTAGCATTAAAAAACTTTTTATTTTATTGCTTTATAAATATAGTTAATAACTAAATTAATTAGTTTTTTGCTTTAAAATCTTTTTATTTTAAATATTTAGGCAGCTTTATTTAGCTTTTAAAATAGCAAATATAGGTTAATTAAGCAGTAAAAGCTGCTATTTTAAAACTTATTTTATTTTATTATAGTTAATATTTATAAATAAGTAAAAAAAAAGATTATATTAATTAAATCTTTTAACTATATAATTTATAAGTATAAGTATATACTGCTATATTTTAGCAATAGTTTTTTATTTTTAATTAAATTAATAAAATAAATAGTATATTTAGTAATATAAATAACTATAATTAGTGTTATATTTGCTACCTAATACTATTAGCTTTATACTATTTTTAATATTTATTATAATAGCTTTATTAAAATGCTATATAAAATTAATTAAGGTAGTAAAAGTATTTACAAATACTTTTTTAATAGCTACTTTTTTTATATTATAAACTAATAGTTATAATATTGTTATAATTTTGCTAAATATTAACTAAAATATAACTTTATATTAAAGCAAAATATTAATTAAAAGCTTTAGATTTTGCTTTTACTATTTTTTTATATATTTAAAGTTATTTAAAAAATTATAGTTTTATATATAAAAAAAAAAAGAGTATATTTATAAAGATATTTTCGGCGTTAAAATATTTAATTAAACAATTAACTTATATAATATACTTAATTAATAGCAACTATATCTTTTTTTTTTATTTTTAATTAGCTCTTTATAAATTGTTATTAAAAGATTTTAAAAATTGGTATTATTTACTTTTACTACTTTTATTTCTATAGCTATATTTAATAGTTTAATTATTATTTTTTTTAAAGCTTTAAGCTCTGCTATAATAATAATAATAAAGATAATATATAAAATATAAAAAAAAAAAAAGTGTTAATTTAAGTATTTAAATGCTTAAAAAATATATAATATATATGCTATACTTTTTTATATATAATATAACTAAAATAGTAAAAATAGTTTAATTAAAAAAAAAAAAAAAATAAAATATTTTTTAGCTAAAAGTTTATTAATAAGTTATTTTTTAATTTAATTTTTTTAAATATTATACTTTTTTTTAATACTACTATTTAAGCTATTTATTTGTTTAATAGTTTTAGGCTTAATATACTACTTATATTTAGCTAAAATAGTATTTAAATAAAAAAACTAGCTTTATAAATAATTATTTAAACTTTTTAGCATAATTATACTAAATAAGTTAGCAAGTATAATAGCTTTATATAGCTTTTTTTATTAAGCTTAAGCTATTTTTTATTAAACTTTTTATTAAATTAGCTAATAGTTATTTTTTTTATAAGTTATTACTATATTAGTATTTTATTTAAACTATATTATTTGCTATATATTTTAATTATTTGCTATTTATTTTAATATACTTTTAGATTTATTTTTGCTAAATTAACTAAATATTCTATTTATAGTATAATTATTTGCAGCTTTTTTTTTAAAAACTTTTTTTATTTTTATTTATATTTTCTTTTAATTAAAACTTAGCTATTCTAGCTTATTTTAACTATATTATATTATATTTTATTTTTTAACCTTTTGTTATTATGTTTAAAAATAGATTAAGTATTTGTTTTATTAGTAAAAAAGTACTTTTGCAGCATTAAAAGGTTTTAAAACTATATTATTATATTAATTTACTTATAATTTAAAAGTTTAAACGCCTTTTTAATATTAAAAAAGTTTAACTTATAAATAAAACAGTTATTAAGCTATAATATACCTTTATATAATAAACTATAAAAGCATTTTATTAATTATATTTATTTTATACTAATTATTTATGCTATAGCTTTTTAAAAATATAAAAATTTATATTTTTAATAGTACTACTAAAAAAATATATATTTATTAGTTAATTAATTTTAATTTTTATTTTAAATTAAGCATTATAAAGCTTATTAAAGATTTTATTGCTTAAATTAGCATTAATAAAACTATTTTTTAACTATTATATCTTAAAGCTTATAAAAATAGCTTTTAAAATAATTATATTATTTTATTGCTTTATAATTATTATTAAGCTAAAGCTTTTTATATTTAGTAATTTAGCTTTTTTAATTTTATTTTTTATAAAATTTATAAACGCTAAATTTTTTAAAGTTATTTTAATAGTTATATTAATATATAGTTTTTTTTTAAATATATTTTAGTTTTTAGCGTTATTAGTAGTACTTATGCTAACTATATATATAGCGTTTAAAAAGTTTATTATATTTAATATAACAATTATTTAGCTTTAAATTAATTAAAAGCTTAAAAATATAATATTAAAATTCTTTTTTTTATTACTTTTAAAATAAGTTTACTAATTATTAAATTATTTAGTAGTTAACTTTAATATATTATTTTTTATTATATTAAAAGTGCTAAATTTTTTAAAGCAAAAGGTTAATTTATATAGTTAAAAGTTTAAGGTATATTTTTTGTATTAATTTTTATTTTTTAGAACAAATTAGTATAAAAAACAAAAAAAATAAAAATAAAACAATTTTTTCT
The DNA here is from genome assembly GCA_022578855.1 of Nemania serpens. Taxonomy (NCBI): domain Eukaryota; kingdom Fungi; phylum Ascomycota; class Sordariomycetes; order Xylariales; family Xylariaceae; genus Nemania; species Nemania serpens. The sequence continues at coordinate 196,234 of MU396758.1, forward strand.
TTTTTGTTTTTTTCTTTTTTGTTTTTATTTTTTTGTTTTTTTTTTATAGCGCTAGCTTTTTTATTTTTAATTTTTAATACTAACTATACTTATTTTTTTAAATATTCTTACTTTATAAACTTAAAAAAAATTATACTATATATATAGTATATAAAAAAAAAACTCTTTTTTTATTTTAAGCTTTATAGCTTTATAAATTATTAAAAAATCTATTAATATAATTATAATATAATTTTTAATAAAATTATTGTTTAGTTAGGTTTTATTTTAGCTATTGCTTATAATATTTTAATTATTTATAGTTTTAATATTAATAGATTTTGCCTGCTTTTTTAGCTACTTTTTAATTATTTTTTTAATTGATTTTTTTATGTTTTTATTTTTTTTAACAATTATTTTTGCGTTTTTATATAAGTTAAAATTATTATTAAAGTTTTTTATTATTTAAAGATTATTATTTAGATTTTAAAGCTTTTAATAGCTTTTTTTATTTTTTATAAAAGCTTAAAGTTATTTATATTAAGTTTAATTTATTTTATAAAGCAAAAAAGCCTTATACTCTTTCTTTATATACTGTAAATATAATACTGGATAAATGGTAATATTAATATAGTTATTTAAATACGGTTTGCAAAAAAAAAAAGCAAAAATAGTAAAAATAGCAAGCTAAAGCTGGAGCGCTGCCTATAAAAAGGTGCTATCGCAAGATTTAAAGCTACTAAAAGAGTTACGCCGAAACCTTAACAGAAGCTGCGCATACCTAGGCCTAACAAAGGTAGATAAAGAAGTTAAAAATCAAACTTATATAGCAAAAGGCTTATCTTTTTTACTAACTACTCTAACTACTCTAACTACTCTAACTAACCAATAATTAACTATAATACCTATATATAATCTAATACTTAAAGTAGCTATTTTATAGCTTTTAAAGCATCTAAAAACAAACAATATCGATATTAACTACTTAATAGCTATTAAATATATATATTTACTTAATATATATTGTTTAGCTTATTTATACAACCAATAACTAAATATTTATAAAATTAACAAACTATTATAAATTATATAAATAGATTTAATAAACTTTTAAAACAAAAATAACTTTAAAGCTTATTTAAGCAGAAAAAGTATAGCTAACAAATATGCAAAAGCTTTATTAATAGTCTAAAAGCTGCTATAAAGCTTTATATAATAACGCAGCTACAGCTGTTAAAAAACTTAGTAGCAGGTAATAGATATAGCAAAAGCAAAAGGCAAAAGGTAAAGCTTGTATTAACTTGCTTAGGATAGGCGGCTTGGCGGCAGAATTAGGGATCGGCAATAGAATTAGGGATCGGCGGCGGCAAATCGGCAAAGGGTAGCCAAAGACATATCACCAGAATAAGACATAGTATTTAAGTCTTCTTAGACACAGTAAATAAGCTAAAGCCTACTTAAAGTTATTTAAAATAAAAAATATTATTTAGTAATATATTATTTAAATTTATAAGTTTATACTAACTATAACTAAAGCTTTTTTTAATTTTATAAAGTTTATTTTATTAATATAATAGTTTTTTATTATTGCTTATATTAATATTAAGCTTAATATTATATAAAAATATAACGTTTTTTTTTAAAAAGCGTTTTAATTTTATAAATATTTTATTAATTTTTATATTTTATTACTACTTTTTATTTTTAAATAATAATAGTTTTAATCTTATTAATATTTTTTTTATATTATTTAAATTATTTAGTTTAAAAAGCTATTATATTATTAAAAGTTTAAGCTTTATTTTAATTAAAAATTTGCTATAATAGTATAATATTTTTAATTAGCATTA